>JAFBJT010111273.1:66551-84658 GCA_016785325.1 Chascanopsetta lugubris | reverse complement strand
GACTGTGTTCAAACCACATTCACACCTGAACCCCAGCCGCCCACCACAGGCGGAAAGGTCCACCGATGTAAAAAAACGTTTTGACCTCCATGGCGCTGGACTCAGTGGGGATGACATCCACAGCGTTTACCTGATTCAGTTTGAACAGAACTTGAGAAGTGCACATCATCTATGGCAGAACCACGACAGGTTATACGAAGGTGATTCTGTTGATCTCATTTACAAAGTAAAATACACTCGTACTATAAGTTCGACCGTGGTTCCGTCGACAGCTCTGCCCCGAACGAAACCCTCACCCATCATCGGCCCAGATGTTCGCACTGTGACAGAAAAAGGAAAAGGTCCATACTTAGCTCACGAGTGCATTGGTTTGACTCCCATGATTTCATTCTGGTGCATTTAATAACTCCCTGTAGTCTGACTGTGCCCCATCAAAGCCTCTGACGGGAGCAGCAGCCCACCGCCTCAGCTGGCCGCCTGCCCAGCAGAGGGGGAAGTCACTGCCTACATGAGCTCCTGATGAGGACAGCTGAGAGACTTGGCTGGAGATGTAAAGTCCTCAGAGGCTCCCGACAGCCAGGGACACAAGTTCAATACTCTGACCTCAGTGGATGCTACATGTTCGATTTGGAACAAACCACAGGTGGCAGTTCCTAAAAAATGGAAAATTATCTGCTGGTAGTTCTTTTGAAATGAGCTCCAACATGTTGTTTTGGAGGATGTCAACATGGAGACACAGCTGTTACATGGACACGTTCTGAACAGTGTTAAGTAGAGATAAAAGAAGTGAATCAAAGTGTAGTATTAAGCCACATGCAGACACAGCGCTGTTCCAAAGAACTACAAAATGAAACCAAATGTCAAATCAAATCAAAGTTTATTTATATATCCTGCATTTACAAATCACAGTGTCTCACAGGGCTTCACAGGGTGGGAACATCCTCTGTCCTGAGACAAGGTTCTTCCTCCTGTTCTACTTTGATTCATTCTGGGACGGCCGGTAGACCTGAGTTTAGAGAGCGGAGGGATCGTTTGGTTTGTAGGGAGCGATCCGTTCTCTCATGTAGGACGGGGCTGGATTCTTTAGGGCCTCGTCAGTAAGAAGTAGGATTTTAAAATCTATTCTACCTTTTCCTGGGAGCCAGTGTGAGGAAGCCATGACGATAGTTCTATGATCTGCTGCTCTGGTTCCAGTCAGTCTGTGAGCTGCAGCGATCTGGAGCAGCTGGAGGCTTTTCAGGGACCGACTGGGACGTCCTGACATTAAAGAGTCACAGTGATCCAGACTAGAAGTTACAAAGGCAGGGATTCGTTTTTCTGGATCTTGTCGGGACAGGATCTTTCTGATTGTCTCAATATTGAAGGCGGTTCTAGATATCTGTTTGATATATTGGTCAAATGATAAATCCTGCTCAAATAAAACTGTCACATTCTAGTATTTCAGCTCTGAGGGTGGAACAAAGCGTCACTGTGCATTAGTTCAGTAAGGTGCTTGGTCTTTCTGGCCCAAAGAGACACGACAACAGAGCTGCCTGAGACGCTGCAGCGTTAAAGGTGCATACGATTCAGGTCATTTTTGTCACTTCTAAAAATATTACAAAACAATTACATACTGACATCTTCATAGATTTATGATCATGTAAATGTTACATTTCCCCCCAAATAATAAGGCCTTAATGTATATTTACATGAGATGGGGGGGGGGGGTCCTCTCTATGGAGGCTGCCATATTCTTACATTAGTAAAAGTCAGGTCATGTCATCTGCAACCGTTTTTGCGGTAATCTGGCTCATGGGGAGTTGCTACCAAACACAAACACGTCTTCTCCTGGTGTCCAGCTCCCTGCAGAGCCTCCGGACAGGGATGTTAGTGTGGCGATGGACAAAGACAGATCAGTCACCGCTGCCTGGACTCGTTTCTCACCAGGGAAAACCACATATCGCGGCAGAATCCTCTTCTCCAGTGAGTTCATCTGGAGCTCCTCGGTTGCTGGATTCCCTGATGCTTCACACCCTCAGTTAAAGCTCAGCTGTGTGCAACCAGACCTTCCCAAACCTGGGCGCTGTTCACAATACAACAAATTCCATTTGTATGTTTACTTGCATCCTTGCCTCTGACCTTGGGTGGTGTCCTTTGCCTTCATGTCATGGTTGGGTATAATAAAGATGGTGCGGTTCCTTTGGCCTCCTCAGACTTTCATCTCACACTTGGTGTGTTTGCCGAATCATGGCTGAGTCACTGCTTTGTGTCGTGTCATGTCATGTCTGTTGCTCACACTGGAGGTGTGGCTTCCACAGAGCTGCCACTAAAGGCACTACATAACACAGGAAGTGACAGCTGATGGTGATGGATATAATATGCAACATCACTAGTACATCAAAATTTTACACACACTGTACCTTTAATTACATAAAATGGAAGATCAGATACACAACTGAATCCCATGTGTAGACACTGTTTATTTCTTATCAGCACTTAAGCATATTCACAAAAAAAGAAAAAAATGCTGCGATGATATGTCTGAGTAAGGCAGGTCCATAATTACAGTAAAATTAGTGGATTATTTTCATTACTTACATGGTGTGGAAATAATAATCTGGCCAAAACAGATATCTCAGGAAAACTGCTCCCATGGGCTTGAACTGCCAAGAACACCCAGGGAGTCTCAGAGCTCCCACCACACTGCACAGTCCTGTTGTTTCTGGAACCCTGTTTTCATTTTAGTTTTAGTTTGGTCTTTGTGTCAAACTGTTATTTTAGTCTTTATTAAGACTAGAAGTCTGAGCATTTTACTCTTAATTTAGTCAGTAAATCCAAGACTATTTGTGTCTAGTTTTAGTTGACGAAAACTGACGACATTTTAGTCCATGAACATTTTATTTTAGTCTTAGTTTAGTATTTTAACTCTATTTAACCCAGTCAATATCGTATAATTACCTAGTATAGTACAGACCAAACCATTTTCTTTTAGTCAAACTCATTTCACAAATCCGACATTTTTATCTCATTATTATATTATTGTTACCTTATAAACTCAAGAATACATCCATTCCAGACATGGGAGATGCTCTGCTCAATATATTTATGTTATTTTACTAACCAAACATCTACAGACACATACATTGAAATTAATAAATAAATAAAATAGCGTTACTGACAATGCCAGAATTTTTTTTTTTAACACATTCAAGTTGAACATAAAGAGAAACAAAGTGCCTGAAAGTTTGGGCTACAATAACATAGTAAAAAGCGCAAATACAATTTGTGTCTGTGACTTACTTGTAAAGTGAAGTCTGATTTTGCATCATAAAAACTCCTCAAAGAATAACAACACTGCGCATGGTACTGCTGACTGCAAACAAAAAACTACCGAACCAAATAACCACCAGTCTCAACAGCAGCAATGACATGAACCAGAATCTCCTGGATGTTATTTCAAGACTCGTTGTCACACGTGCAAAAGAACCTGTCCAGTAAACATGACTCTGTCTCTCTGATTTCCTTTGTGTGGCGCAGGTCGAGGATCTGTTTGACTGCCACATCTAAACAATGCCGCAAGAGGCGATTGAGGAAGTGACGTCACCTGATCTGCGCAGTGCGACACACTGCCAAGGAAAGAGAGATACTACGTAATGAAAATAACAATAAAAAATAATAATAATAATAATTACAACAACAATAATAATAATAATAACAACGCGACTAAACATTATAACGTTATTTCTTCTCGTCTCGTTTTGGTCAATGAAAATGAAGAGTCATTTTAGCAGAATTTTTATTTTGTAAACCACATTTAGTCTCGTTTTTATTCATCAACAACATCGCTTTATATATTTAATAATAGTCATCGTCACGTAACCACCGTTTACGTTGCGTCTCACCTCGTTTTCGTCGTGTGATTAAGGTTCGTTGATGACGATACTCAGTCATATTTTTCCGTCGACGAAAGCAACATTACTGCATAGTCCCCTGTGAGAAAGGGAAAGGGAACCATGGGGGTTGTTCTGTTTCTCCATGAAAAAAAAGGTTTCTTTGACAATTCTGACAAAAAAAAATCTGACCCTAAACAAGAGAGGAGAGGCGACTGCAGCACGAGATGATCTTGGTATCAGTGATGCTATATAAGCACATGCACACGTCAAAAGAGAACTGAATAACAAACAGAATGTGTGGCTTATTTGCTCGGCTGCTTGTTTGCTGACTCTGCTTTTCCTCCTGTGCGGCCCTCAGCTCACGTTGCCCTGCAGCCGGGGCTCATTCTGTGCTGCGCTGAGATCTGCCCCAGGAGCCTTGCCCCGCTCCTCTTTCCACAGTAGTCTGAACATGGACCGTTCCCTGGGCTCGGAGAGGGTGAGCGCAGGGCGCGAGGTTCACGCATCGTACATGCTGGGAGTCGGGGATTCCTTCTGGAGGTGGCTGAAGGCTTCCTGTCGTCTGTGGGACGAGCACTGTGTGGGATTACAGAGGATGAAGCAGAGTTCAGCGAGAGGAGATAGGCCTCTCCACGTCGGGGTGTTTTCTCTGAAAACCTCTGAGACGGCGGAGATACGTTTTCACCCCGAGATGCATCACAATGTCTTCCCTGTGCCTCCCCCTCCTCAGCTCAGCGAGCAGTGGCTACAGGGAACTCCGTGACCTGAGGAGATGGTGGGTGGTGGACAGTGGAGGCAAAGTAATGTGCAGGAAAAGCATCCCCAGAACCCTTTGGCAGCTGCCAAAGTTAACATACACCAGGGGATTTGGTATCAAAGTTTCCAATATTTGGCTCCACAAACACAAAAGCCTCTAGAAAAACACAAGCAGAGGAGTTTCCTGCTGGCTATTCAAATAGAAAATGTTTAATTATGAACATTTGGGAAATCAAACTGCGAGGCTCTGGGCACTTTGCACCAGGCTTCCTCCTGTGCTCGAAAGCAAAGCTCAAACTCTTTTACCAACATCCAAGGTCTGCTCGGTTTCACCCCTGTCATCCCGCTCGATAGGGCAGCATTTCTTCATTTCAACCTCATTTATGTAGTTAAGATGAAGGGCTGGCTTCAGCGAAAAAGGGACATCAAAAGCCTTTCATTCAGTCACCGATGACATTCTGATGCAAGATTTCAATTCAATCAATAGATTAGCACCCCTAAACATATCATCTGCTTCACGGGGATCAATCGAGGGGCAACCTCCGGTGCGAGCGGATGAATCGCGTAAGGAAGTGAAGGAACCTGTGGTTCATGGGGCCCGTGAATGAGACATGTTTCCCGCCTGCTACAAACTATGGTCTGGGTCAGTCCGTCATATTTTTCCCCCTGACAACTCCATGGGAATGTTTTTCAAACTCGCTTATTTTAATTTGATCGACGTATGACATGGTGCATATTTAGGGGCGTGGCCTCTGGACTGACACCTGGGCTGACCTGGCGCGTACTGTGTGTGATGCGAGGACCATGGCCCCGCCCACAGCTCTGTCTGAGCAGGGAACTACAACGGTGGTGACTCGCGACTCGCGCACAATTTGCTTTAAACGCACTCTGCAGAAACCTGTGGGTGTAGTTACCACACGACGTCCATCTTTTCAAGACTTAGCCAACTTGGTTTGTGCATGATGTCATTTTCAGCCAATCGATCGAATAGCCGATGTTCACGGATAATAATTTGTCTCACAGGGCGAGAACATCCTCTGTCCTTGGACCCTCAACAAGAACAAGACCAATGAGCAACTGTTGTGTGAAGCAATAGCTTAAAGGTCATTTCTGTCACTTTTATTCGTGGAGAAAAATATTACAAAACAATTACATCCTGACATTTCCATGATCACGTAAATGTATTTTTTGGACAAACTAACCATCTTTTGAGTTTTGACGAAATCTCCTGCACGCTCTGAAGGTGAGAGTGAGTTGATGGATACAAAATGCAACTTCACCACTAGATGTCAACAAATCTTACACACTGCACCTAAAAGGAACTAACAGATATTTTTTCTGTGACCTTTCCTCTGAAAATAATGTGATAAAATAACACATCAGGCCAAATCATCCTTCTTTTCACTGAAAATGATTATACTGGAAAAACATTTTAATTTAAAATAATCAGCTGCTGACTTTGCAAATGTCACTCATCGACTCTCCTTTCACCTTTGTCTTAAATTCCTTCCAACGTTTCCTCGACCTTAAGTTGCTCCGGTAAACATTCTCAGGTTGGCCATGTCTTGTCCCGTCTTCCAAACAGCTCAAACACAGCAGCCACAGGTGGCCTCTGCTGCCCCTGTGGTTTCAAACCCTCAGCAGCCAAACTCAACAGCAGTCAGTCCCACGGCAAATAGCTTCTTTAGTAAGTGCACGAAGGTCCGACAGATCATCATCAGCTCGCCACGTTGGGGGTTGGCCTCATTGGCACCGGCACATTCTCTTCCCTTGCAGCTAAACAGGCAGGGAGGGTTCTTTATGAAAAGTCAGCGATTGTCCCTGAAACAACTCAGAACGCTACGATGTGTTGAGTTTTCAGGGCGAGCTCCTCCATCATAGACACCTTTAACTATTATGGAACTCGACTGACGCCATGTTGTAGACGTGTACATGGAACATACCATCTTAGATACTGCCTTTTTAAATTCCCCTTTAAGAGTCTCTCCCAGGGCGTTACCCCTTTTTCCTACTGTTCCAATACAATTACATGCTCATGGCCAGATATGCAAATTGGGTGATGACATCATCTAGAAACTTCGAGCGACTTTCAGGACAGCCAATCGCAGGGCAGATGTGGCTGAGGGGGTAAGAGGACTTGTCCCCTGACCAGGTTCGATTCCTGCCTCCCCTCATTCTATATGTTGAGGTGTCCTTGGGCAATACACTGAACCCCGCATTGATACAAAGTGCTGCACATAGATGCTCAGTCTGAATGTGTGAGTGACTGGGTGAATGTCAGCTGTACTATAAAGTTCTTTGAGAGGTCTTCAAGACTTGAGAGGGTTTACCAGGAGCGACTTTCCTCACCCAGGAGCTGGCAACACTGAGCAAGAGTGATGGAAGCTCTCGGTACCATTCAAGTTTGTCCTGCTGTAAAATACATGATGAAGAAACATGGTGGGTCTGTAGCGAGGACCCACCTCAGACATAACTGTGACGCGCACTTGAAAACACCATTTATATTCCAGTGATCCCCCCAAAATTCAGTATTATTATTATGATAAATAAAACGTTCATTTTTGGCAATCAAAATGGAAATAATCTCACTCAAACGTCATGCGCTGTGCCTTCCATCAGTCTCTATTCGCCTTGTCCTTTGCCAGTACTCTCAGTCGACAGTCTGCGCACACTTTAGATCAGGTTACAGTTAAAATCACTCGTATTGCATGTGGCGCTGAGTAGGGTTGGGTCAGGAGTAATTGAGAGAGACATGATTTGGCAAGAGGCTCCATCACCTCCACCAGAGAGAGACTGTGTATCTGTGCCATACCAGCGTGTCATAGATTAAGTGAAATGTCTGAAAATATACCATTTGGGTTGAGACCCTTTGGGCCTCGCTGCAGGTTTCAGGCCCGGTGCAGCACTCAAACCAACCCACATGTTGGTCCAAACAGTGAGAGCAAAATGCCGTTTGACAAAAATGCTAAAGAGTTACAGAATGAAAGTTGTAGCTGGTAAATCCAGAGAAGGATTACATCAATGAAACAGGACTCACTGACTAAGCGCCTGAGTGACTTTGAGTCATATTGAAAGAGATTTGCTGGCAGAATTCAGTAAGGGCCAAACATTGAACATGCCGGTGCACAGCCAGTGGACAATGCCATTAATATACCATTGGTCAATTCTCAAATATATAAAGTCATGTGAACTGTCAATGTTGAGAACAAGATCCATGGACGTCAGACTCAAAGATTCACTGGAACTCAATGTTAACTTTCAAAGATTTGACCATGACCACATTTATAAAAACACATTTCCGGCCTCTAGAATGTGACGCTTCAACACTGACAGGAGGCAAAGTGTTACGTTTGTCAGAAGTGGCGGAAATGATCATTTGAACTTGACAATGAAAGGGCAGGATCTGAGTGGCCTCACAAAACATGTGTTTGGATTCCTTGAGGATTGAGGGAATTTTGTCCTGTTGTAAAATTAATTTTGTCCAGTGGTAAATTTGCCATTATTCCCATTCTTGGATATTTTCACCTCTGCTCTGATATACTGATATAATATATATTATGTTGTGGAAATTGTGGAGGTCGGCTGCTGTCGAGAGCTGAATGAGTGAGAGGGATCCGGGGAGAGCAGTCGGACTCAGAGACAGGATGTCAGGTGGAGGAAGGAGAACCCACAGCAGTGCCACCTTCAGTTCTGCCCCCTGATATGGTTCTCCTGGGAACCGGGTGACCTTAAGGAGAGGATGTGTCATGAAGCATCTTAGGGGGAAACCTTTCCACCACAGATTATAAATGTGAGAGTGAGTCCTGAGGAGTTTTGTGGATTTTAACTTCTGTGATACAAATGTAAATTCACTTTCTCATGGCACAGAAGGCAATGAGATATTTGCCCACTTTGATATATTTACAATTTGCTGCATAATACACAGTGACTTTAGTCACTCTATTGTTTTTTTGTTTTCTTGTCAAAGTCTGTTTATTAGTCAAAAATATCAGCATGTGCAGAACAGACAGATAATGTGAAATTACTACACCCTCCGTCCCACGGTGCGTCATAGAAAAGTTAGAAACAAAATAAAAAACATAGACATAAGAAAAACAAATAAGAGAGTTACAAGATGAACTAAATGATCCAACTGAAACATAACAGATAATGCAGAAATGGATCAATAACAGGATATGAGGCACATAACAGATCGGGGATTTAGGGGAATGACCTGTTGAATATAAACAGATCAAATAATGTAAAAATGCTGGTTAAAGTGGTCGTGTGCAGGCAACAGTTCACTATGTTGAGGCCCATCCCCAGATCCAATCCCTCAGGACCAAAGCCCGTCCAATCACCCAGACCACGCCTTACTCTGAACTGGAGTGAGCTCTTTCTTCCTTTCAGTGTGCAGAGCTCACAAGGCAGCGCCTGCTCGGAGCACGAAGGGAAACTGTCGGGGAGGAAATGGATCCCAGCGGCTGAGAACCCAGATTTAGGCTGAATGACAGGATTTGTTCCTGAAATCAACTTTAAGCCTTCTGAAGTACCTCTAAACATTTGGATGTGGTGTATTCAGCTTAGGGCTTTGTCGGACGTGCGATGTGACTCTGATTTGCCAAGATGTTCTGTAGCCTACTGTGTATTTGCTGTGTAGCTCTTTATTTCAGGGTCTACGTCGGGGGGCCACATCGACATCATGGTTGATCTCAGGGGGTCGATTTTAATTGTGGGACAAAATGTAATAATTATTTAGCATATTGTGAAATAATCATCTCCATACATGATTATCATTTGTTCAAGTTACAAATGTAGTATATGCATTTACATACATGTGAAAATGTAAACACACTGTAAACACATTGAATATATTGCTACACATAAAAAGTGGCATGTATAATATGTATATATAACAACATTAAAGGATCTTGCGGGCCACAAGTTTGACACATGTGATCTACATTCTGAGTACTGTCTTTCATATGACCATAGTGTAATTAAGAAAAAACAAACTTTTTACTCACATCATTCTTCAATGTGAAGAATGTAGCTCTTTTAGTATAATACATGTATGAATATGTAAGAAATAAAAACAATTCCAAAAAACTTTCAATAGAATTGAAATAAATGTTTGTACAGTTTTTTTTAATATTCTGACAAAATAGTAATTTTTGGGAGCTGGAAACACAGACTCATCGATAAATTCACAACCATTTGGTGAAGTCCAGTCCAGGTTTGCAGACCCTTTATTTGTCTTTTCCTAAGTGAACTATACTTGGGATGATGAAGGAGGAGATCGTATCTTGGCATGAGAACCGTTCTTGCATGTGTGCAGGTGTTTGGTAATTGGATTAATGCAGGACAAAAAATGAGGAATGCGCTTCCTCCACAGGCAAGTGGATCCCTGAGGACAGACATGTTTGTTTCATACGAGCGGGTGAGGGAATGCGTGATGACAAGCTTTATCTTCCTCACAACTCACCCACACAGCACCGTCCTCCAACTCCTTTTTTCTTTCTCCCACTGTAACAGTTAAAAAGGAGAAGCCCTCGGCCCAGTGATGTGCTTGCCCTCCAGAGTAGGAGTTTATCTAAAAGCCTAAGCATAACAAGAGCAGCGGAGATGAAGGATGATGATGAAGGGCCTCTTCAAGGTTTGATCCTTCTCCAAGAGCAACTTGGGTAACCTTAGCCAAACAAAGCCCTCTTCTCTTTTTCTATGTTCCTTACTCCTTCTACCCGGAGTGTTTGGATGAAACCAGCACTTTGTGGGCCTGTGGACAAAACAATTGTTCTGGTGATGTTGTAAAAGACAGCATGGGAGGGAGTCCTGTGAGGCTGTTAGGTTGGAGAGAGCGGTGGCCGTTAAGGTAAGGGAAGCCAAAAGTGAGTTTGTTGAGAAACCTGCCATTGGCTGTTTTGCCATTAGCTTCATAAAATGGAAACTGAGAAATGAGAGAAAGTGAGAAACCTGGTTAAAACCATCCCACTGGTTTGTCTGAGTGGCTCAACCCATGTTCATTGATCCTCCTTCAATGGATGAAGGCATGGTCTGAAAGTTAAGAGGTCATCGATCAAGAATGAACAATATGATGGTGACTAATAGTGTGTATCTCTGTCCCAAAAAGTTGGGTTTTGGGCGAGCGGGAACTTACTGATGAGGGCGGTAAAAAGCTCCGAATGGTTTGATGACCCATTGCGTCACTGACACGAGTGGGTTTCTATCCTAAATGTCAGTAGTTTGACTGACTAACATGGCTGACTGAGCGTACTGCGAGAGAGATGGACGGCAGGATGTGGGGGGATTCTGACGGTCAGCAGTTAATGGGGCCATCGGCCTGGACCCCACAGCTCCAGCACAGGTGTGTGATGGCAACTTGACACGTCCACTAGATGCCCCCTGTTTTGAGCTTGCTGTACAATGAGATGGTGTGGTAGAAAATGCTTCTCAAGCCACAGTGGATTGCTGTGTCCACAGATTACGGGTGGGCTGGCAGCTAAGGGAAGAGCGAAGTCATTAGAGGAATGAAAACATTCAGAATTGACAATCTCGGGAATGTGGGTAGAGTTATGAACTCTTGAAATGTGTTGAAGACACATCCAAATGAACGATTGCATCATCCTGGGATGAACAAATATTTGACTCTGATTTGCTCACTGTATTTGTTTTCCTGGGTTGTATTGGTATATATTCAGATCATAATGAAGGTTGTCAGTCTCTGACTTTTCCTGGCAGCGCTGTTTAAGGACAGAGCGCACTGAACATGCTTCACCCGGGTCACAGGCGTCCTATGCGCTAACTTCACTCTCAACTCATTGTTATTCATTTCTTGAAGTATAACATTTATCAAACTAACATTTGTGTTGGACGTGGACCATATATGTCCTGAAGTGTCAGCTTCAGTTACAACCTCTTGTTTGGATTAATCAAGTCTTCTTTCCTCCACGGAAGCATTTTGGTCATTTGAGACAAAGCAAATACACCCCATCTTTGATTGGACTGTAGGAATAGTTCATTCCAAATACTCACCCTAGAGATTCTGCTGTGATAACTTTAATAGTCTCATTCAAATTGAATCACCTCAATTTTATTGGCGGTGAATCGTTCTACCTTTTCGCTCGGTCCACAAAGGTTGTGAAGTAAAAACCTGATATGAAATAAGATTCATCCAAAATATGAACAGCACAGATCAACTCAGCTCCCAGGAGAGAGAGCTGCTCACAGACCAAAACACAGTGAGACAAGCTATTATTGTGAGGGTTTATTATTGGCTGACATATTGTTTGGCAGTTTAAAACATATAACATATTCATTCAATTGATTCTCCTCATCACATGAGAGTAAAGGAGGATGGTGATAAAAATATGAACCTTGTTCAATAGACACTAAAGGAGCTTTGGGGCCGACATTTATCTTTCGAGTCATTTGACCCTCTTCACTCATCGATGAGTATGTTGACAGGATGATCAGAGATGGTTGTTACTCGGCGCTTAATCTGTATCCAATTTGATTTGTAATTCCACAAGTAAATAAGATAGATCTAAAAATGTCAATATATTTCACATGATCTGGATTTGACAATAAAAGACATCTGCACAAAGTCAATGAGTTTTCCTTTCTGAAGTTTATGTAACATTAGTAAATGATCAAACAAAAAGGATTCCACTGCACCTCAAGTATAGGATCATATGATCAAATCAAATCAAATCAAAGTTTATTTATACAGCCTGCATTTACAAATCAGTTTGTCTCACAGGGCTTCACAGGGTGGGCAACACCCTCTGTCCTCAGACCCTCAGCAAGGGTCAGGAAAAACTCCCGGGGGAAAAAACCCTTTAACGGGAAAAAGGTAGAATCTTCTCCTCACAGGTGAGGGATCCACTCTGAGGACGGACAGACGAGCAACAGATGTCACTTAGAATGTTCAATAACAATACAGACATTATGAATGTGAATGTTTACGTCCATCTTTGTTTGAGCCCCTTTTCGATCTCCGGTTCATCGCGGCTCGCTCGCACGTTCAGGACCCAGCGCCAGGACAGTTGTGGCTTGAGACTCGGATTCTTCGTCACCATCTTGTCTTCATCTCGTTCACCGACGGCAGCAAAGCTGGAAAAACAGTCGGAAATCGATTAAGGTTGTGCGTGTGGTGTTATGGGTTAAATGTGGTGGGGGGACATAGGGTTTGTGGGAGGGGTGAGAAAGAGAGTGCTCAGTCTATGTGCTCATTCTCAGTGCATGATGGGAAATTCCCCCCAGCCGTCTGAGCCAATAGCATCTTAGTTACACCACGAACAAAGACATAAAGACACCACATGTTGTCAGTGGTAACGTGGCAGTGCCGCGGCAAAGTTACAGTGTGTGAGAGTTTTTTAGTACTTTTACATTTTTTACTATGATCCCATCCAATTTGACCAAAGCACCAAAATACAGGGATTCATTTGTTTTATATATTTATACGTATTTTTTATATATCAAAGCAAAATAAAATCATATATAACTAAGCACGATCATTACCACTCATGAATATCTTTGTCTGGGAGTACAGATTGGCACAATATAACAAGATTTCAGTTAAGAAAAATATACACACAAGTTCAGCGCAGATACTTTTCAAGAGGAGTGTGTTCCACATTTTTCTTTGAAAGAGCTGCATTACTTTCTAACTAACTGCTCGTCTTTAAACAGTGACACAGCTGCAGTGTGACCACTTACGGTGTTAACGCAGATTACCCAATGGTGTTATTAGTGCATTAGTCGAATACACAGACGTTTCAAATATGGCGTCCTGCTGCCTTTTCCATAAGAAAACAGCTCCCGGAGTGCCAGGTGGTGACAGACGGATGATCAGCATCAAAAACCACCATGACCACACACATGCAGCTGCTGCTGTCAGAGGCTGGAGCTGGAGGTCTGAGACGCCACCCACTCTGCAGGTGGGATACTATCGTTCATCCACCTGCGTGTTCCTAATCCCCTGATCCCGAAGCCTCTCTGCTACAAAGAGACGCAGCCCCAGAAGCAATGTGGTCCACTTCTTAGTCTGAACTGTGGTCATTCATCAAGGACCCAGTTCAATCAACACTTCAACTCCGTCCCATCCTCGGACAACACGCAAAATATTCACTGTCCTAAATCCTGTGATATGTTGCATTAAGAAAATGAGTTGAGGTGTGATGTCATGGTGATAAAAGAGAATGCGACACACTTAACGGTTTTACGTGTTGATGGCTCTGAAGTCAGAGAAAATCACCCGGAGGGAATTGCCACGGGGGAAACCATGTAATCGGTGCCCCGTGAACTGCAGAGGCTTGAAATGTAAGTTTGGGCCTTCAAATTCAAAGTGAACGAGTGAAATGTCAAGTAAAAAATTAAAAAAGGATTTTTTGTCATTAAACATTGTTTTGTCATTTAACATTGTTTTGTCATTTAACATTGTTGTCCGGTGTTTTTTGTTAGTTATTCCTGGTCATTTTATCCAGCACTTTTTGCCTCGTCAAGTCACTTTTTGTTCTATTATTGCATTTTGGTACGTTAGCGTTTTTTGTTATCCTTTTGGACTTACCTTGGCTTCCTAGCTCAGTTCATATGTGTCATTTTGCTTATATATATATATATATATATATATATATATATAATATTTATAATAGTAAACATATTATATTTATATATAATTTGTTCATGTTCTATAAAACCCTCACATTACACAGATGTATTTAACTCTTGAAACAGATTCTGAAAAGTATACATTCAAAGGAATTAAATCTAAAAGAAAACCCCCAATGTATCCATGTTTTGGCTTCACATGATAAAACATAATTACTTTGGAAGATCAAATCTTACATCCAATATCAAGTCATATATTTCTACAGTGCTAGTGTTTACCATCTGCCATGTTCCATCATTTTCACATGCTCATGTATCACTTCCTGTTTTATTGTGACGCCCTCGCTCCTCCACGTGTCGGTGGTGTTGACTTCCTCTTGTCTCTCTCTGATTGCCCTGATTCGTTTCACCTGTGTCCCGAGTCTCAGCTGCTCCCTGTTTCCCTTGATTGTCATGTCTATAAAACCCTCCCTTGTCTGTATCTCCTAGTCTTGACTTCACTTCATGTTCTTTCCACACGCCGCCTCACGCCGTCACACGCCGCCTCACGCTGCCTCACGCCGCCTCACGCCACCTCACGCCGCCTCACGCCGTCTCACACCGTCTCACACTGTCTCACACCGCTCATCACTAAGAAATTCCTGTTCAGCCTCAATTGTTACCGACCTGTTTGTCCTGGATCACGTCTCTGCCGACTCCTCATTAAAGACGGTTTGCTTCCTGAATCTCGCCTCTGCGCTTGGATTCTCTGCCCAGTCCTCAGCCCATCTCAAGTAATTTGCTTTTCTTTTAATCTTCCTTTTAAATAAAAGTTATGATAAATTACCCTAAGAGTGACAAAAAAGAATGAAATTAAATTGGTTGTACAAAAATATCTGATGGATCCTGGACTGAATTACCTTCACAATAAAGGAATATATTGGTATGATGACATTGACCAGTGTCATCCTTCTCTAACGATGGTGATATTTTTTTATTTAGCAAGAATAATACATTTCCTATGTCGCCACAGCCCTGTATTTTGACATCAATGTATGTGTTTGTAATGGATTTAAAGAACAATGTCATATGTCACCTTCCATGTGTTGTGCACTGTTAATGGACCTGTGGGTCTTCAGTGATAAGAGTCACTTTGGACTTGCAGTGGTGAGATAGACTGAACACAATGGCATTGTATTCTGTGTAAGAGGCCACGTGTCAGCCAGGCCTCAGTCTTACAAACAAGGGGGAAACTGCACAGATACGTCCAATGTATGTGTTTGTAATGGATTTAAAGAAAAATGTCATATGTAAGTAATTCAACATGATAATAGGAAAGAATTTAATGGTTATAAGAAAGTCAACATTTTCCATACTCATTTTTATCTCCATGTATTCACTCTCTTATTGTTTACATCTGAGCTGGCTCTACTTCACTCGTCCACGTGATGAAATAATCAATCAATAATCAACAATCTGCTGTGCTCTCAGATCCTTCACTTGACCTGTTCAGTATTCCAGGTAAATCATATTTTAATAGGCAGCCGCTAAAGCTATGTCATGAGAAGGTCCTCCACCTCCTGAAGGGGAGCTAATGAGCTTCTCCTTCATGATTCCTACATGTATGACATTCCTCCATATGTTCTTTAGTGGAGAGCTACTGCCAACACCAAGTAACACAGGTTTGTATTTGAATAGTCTATAATAGGGGATTCCATTATAGCTTTAGAAGGGCTGAGTAACACTCGGTAATTCTCACGGCACCTTTAACATGTAAGTAATATTGTCTTCATTCACTCTGCTTCCTGTTCCAGGCTCCTGCTTCCTGTTCCAGGCTCTCGCTCCTGTTCCTGTTCCTGTTCATACCTCATCTACCATCCAAAGCTAAGTGTCGCTCCCTCTGGCTCACTCACAGCAATCACTTTGACTCGGGTGCTAACTAGCCTAGCCTAGCCTTAGCCACAAGCTATGGCTCCTCACTCCCCTGCTCTCTCATGTGTTCTGTGCTCGATGTTTAGTTATTCCTCAGCCTCATTTAGCGATAATGGTACGTGTATCAAATGTTGTGTGTTCTCTGACACGAAGGCGAGGATTAGTCAGCTAGAAGCGCGACTCCACTCCGTTGAAGCTAGGCCCATAGCAACCAACGTTAGCCTTCCCCCTCTAGCAGATGCGAGCCCAATAGCAACAGCAGCAGCAGCAGCAGCACAGATAGTTTCAGCTCCCCAGCAGTTCCTGAGCAGCCAGGAAGTCAGAGTGACTGGGTAACTGTCCGTGGCAGGAAGCCGAGTTCTACCCCAAAGCTCCTGGTTAGCCACCGGCCGCTTCACCTTTCCAATTCATTTTCCTCACTCGGCGACAAACCGGTTGAGGGAGGACTCTTGTCATTGGCGACTCTATTTTAAGAAACCTGAAGTGTGCGACAGCAGCGACCCGTCAGATGTTTCCCTGAGGCCTGAGCGGACGACAGTCTTATCTCAAACTGCTGGCTAAGGAGAATCATACATTTGGTACGATTGGGGGCTTCATTTCTAACTGGCAGAGTTTTGGGGGAAATCCCGGTCTGATTAGAAACGATGGCATTCATCCCACTCTGGATGGAGCTACTCTCATTTCCAGGAACACGACAAACTTTATTAGAGACAAAACCTGACGACAAAGAGTCCAGAGCAGGAAACAGAGTTTCAGTCTGACACGCTTCTCTGTGCTTCCTTTAGATAAGTCGCCCTCTGAAGAAAAAGGTAAATATGAAGACACGTGTAAGATAAACACTGTGCCCACTCTTAATATAAATGAATCACAGAGAAACAGGAGAGGACTAGTTCATAATCATCTCATAAAATCAACACAAGGACATTTTCGGAGCCATAAACAAATCAAAAGATTAAATGTGCTCTGTGAAATATTAGATCCCTCAGATTTAAATCACTACTCATTAATTATTTAATTAATGAGCACTATTTTGATTGGCTCTGTTTAATTGAAACACTTCTCCTCTGTCCTTGTGGAGCTCATGGCATGATATCCAAACACTATCGATATTCCGATGGACACGCCCACCCTGCACTTTTCATCTGTGAGTACATGACCAGGTTTGTGGTGCAATAAAATGACCTTTGCATCACCTGTGCAACCTTCCATGTGTTGTGCACTGTTAATAGACCTGTGGGTCTTCAGTCATAAGACTTGCAGTAGTGAGATAGACTGAACACAATGGCATTGTATTCTGTGTAAGAGGCCACGTGTCGGCCAGGCCTCAGTCTTACAAACAAGGGGGAAAGTGTACAGATACGTCCCAGCGAACGTGATAACGTTTCTGGAGTACGACAGCAGTTCTGCAGTTTGGGGAACCAATAAGGAAAGGTGCACTTGATAAGCCCGTATTTAGCTTGATTGTTAGCCATCTGTGCCTAAGCAGAAAAATATTTAAAGGAGACTTGTGTGCCAGTGAGAAAAATAATTGCCAGGGACCATGTAACAAGAGCCCCTGCTCAATGAAGCATCATAATGTAGGAATGTTCCACACAAACTCCATCAGACCATAGGTCCTGCACACCTCTGAAAGAACATTCTCCGTCAGCTGCTCGTGAATAAACTACGCAACGGATAATGTCAGCTGCTCGTCAACAAACATCAATCACACTGCAATGGCTTATACATGAAGTAGAATTATAATGGAGTGAAATTCAATTTGCGAAGTTAATATAAACACAGCAATGTTGGTGTGTGTGTGTGTGTGTGTGTGTGTGTGTGATAGCAAACAGGTGCAATGCAACAGCCATGTATTAATCAGTGTGAACTCTCAGGTATAATCTACAACACAGAATGTTGAGCCAAGAGTGGAAAACAAAACATTATGGGCCTCATTTGTACATTTACTGCACGCTTCTATTTGTGTATCAGGGCGGCCAG
>JAFBJT010111273.1:44528-66403 GCA_016785325.1 Chascanopsetta lugubris | reverse complement strand
AAGTTAATATAAACACAACAATGTTTGTGTGTGTGTGTGTGTGTGTGTGTGTGTGATAGCAAACAGGTGCAATGCAACAGCCATGTATTAATCAGTGTGAACTCTCAGGTATAATCTGCAACACAGAATGTTGAGCCAAGAGTGGAAAACAAAACATTATGGGCCTCATTTGTACATTTACTGCACGCTTCTACTTGTGTATCAGGGCGGCCAGTACGTCAGTCGTGATCAACTGCGAGGGCAGTGCCGGTCTGAGAGAGAGAGCGACACACACACACACACACACACATGTAGAAACACTATTATAAATGGACTAAGAAGAGACGTCAGCGTAAACATACCGTACGTCTAGACCACATTTGTGCTGCTCAGACAAACTCACTGTTTAATTACACAAAGATTCAAGACCTGGATCTGGGACGGGAGGTGAACCTCCCATGTGTCCACAGCTTAGGTTTTTTGTTTTTTGCTTCATTATTATTCATATCAGACATAATTAAACACTCCCACCAGCAGCTGATTAGACACAGTGTGAAACGTCTTGCTTTCTTACTTATTTACATTCACAGTGCTGGTGTGTGAGAAGACGTGGGAATCAAACTCTGCCAAAAGAAACACAGCTAAATGTCTTTGCCTTGCTGAACTGATTAAGTCCCAAACCAGATCCTGGGATTGAGTGACAAGGAATAAGCTACATGTGCTCTGCTGATGTCAGGCGTTATCCATGCATGGCCTCCTTCAGATAAACGTGTGAGGTGGTGACAAATGCGCACAATCTATTTCATGTCTGACACAGAATTGGTGCAGGAACAACTTGAGAGAACACAAAGAGGCATGTGCAATGGAGGAGATGTGAGAACAGTTCAGATTCAGTCTACACGATGTGCAGGCGCAAGTATTTAAAGACAAACTATTGTAGTGATTGATACATGTGGTCTGCTTTAGTCCTCTGAAAGAGGATGAATGAGTATGAGGTATGTTCTATAACGCACTCGCAAACAAATATTTGTGCACACTGTTTGTAGCACTGTTGTAGCTATTCCCTATTATTGTTGCAAGTTATTTGAAAGTCCTCAAATGCATATTGTTTTTTGAATAAACGGATTACTAAACTGCTTTTAGAAGCTGAAACTCTTCCAGTCTACCCAAATGAGTGACCCAACAGCAGGGTGGGACGAACCATCACTCACCTCTCACACCTTGACCCTGAAGGCCTTTATGAACCAGCCAACAGTCAGTTGGTTTACACTCAGCCGAGCTGCCACCAGACAGACAGATGCGCCAAATCACTGCCCTAATCCATCTGCTATCTGAGGAGGTGGAACACTGACGCTACACGACACACACGAGGAATCAACTCTCATTTGTGATGTTCTGCTGTTGGTCAGACATCCTCTGGTTGCGCAGGTGCCTTTGATAATGGAAACTTCTCTGTCAATGTTTGATCTGCTGCAGCTGCACATTTGAAACTTTTCCATGTCTTATAGTTCTTATATGGTCAAGACAGAACTTGCTTTTTTACCATCTAACAACTAAACATTAAAATTTTTAAATGACAAACTCATAATATGGGTAAATGTTATCAACATGCATGTTACTGTAAAACGTGTTAGTAACATGGTGACCCAACTTCCCAAACCCAGAGAGAGTAAACATCAGTCATCACTATAAAGACCAGGAGTTTGTACAGACTATAAACAAAGCTACAACAGAATATAAGACTTACAGCACATTTATTCACACCAGCCACTGGTCAATGATTTAGAATATGAGTCAGCAAATGTCTCAGGCCTGAACTCTTCCCTTCAACAGAGGTTTCCGTTCCTGCACAACGAGCAGACTGATGGTCCTCATTATCACCAGGACCACCTGCATGAAGGCAGAGACCCTAATGTGCACCTCACCTTTACACTGCAGGGACATGTCTCTCTGTTCCACTGCTCCAGAGCAGTTGTCATGCCATCCACAATTTATTGGTTTAATAAAGAACCGAGCTGGAAGTGTGGTGTTGGGTGTTGGTGACAAAAAAGAATGTTCTGAATGGAGAAATATTTGACTACTGTCAGCTGCCAATTTTAAAACAATGTGTATCTGTCAAAGAGAAGCATTTGGAAAACACCTTCATTCTTTTGGCACATTTTGGGATTATTTGTTGTCAGAGTTGGACAATATGGCTTTTGTCTGACTTGGTGTGTCTTCATCTCCCTGATAGAGACGGGAGATAAGGCGCAGCCAAAAGACAGATGCAGATTGGTGCAGGCACAGTGGATCTGTGTGGCACTGCAGAGCGACAGCTGGACTGGAGAACTAACTCCATCAGACTGTTGACAGAGACTACCTGTGTTTCTTTAGCTGAACATGTGAGAGCTGATTGTTGTAATCCAGGCAAAGACCATGGCACCATGGCACCAGAAGGCACTTCTGTGAAAACCGATGTGGGGAAGGTGGAGGTAATGAGGAAGTCTTACAGTTACATAAACATGGTGGATACCTGCAGACTAGTTTGAGGAAATGTGAGGTGAAATGTCAAGGAAAGAAGAAGAGGTTCATCCATAAAAACAAGGATATCAAAGGTGCTTTGTGTAATATTTCATCATTTGTTATTTTTTCATAATGTCACCTCGATGAATGACTTGCTTTCTACTTTACCCTAAAATGAGCCCATTAGTGTACATGTACATCCCGAGCAGGTCCTCCCTGCGGGGGCAGCCATGTTTTTACAATAGCCCACAGTGGATGTACTAAACATCTTTTGGGCTTTAATGACAACCGAGGTTCCAAAGGTTCTCCTGCATGTTTGAAAGGGAAGGCTGAGGCTGAGGTGATGGACACTCAATGCAACTTCACCAACAGATGTCACCAACATCTTACCACTGAATGAGCCAATTAACATATATTTACATTAAGCGTGGGTTATCTCTGTGAGGGCTGCCATGTGCTTACAGTGGCCCACAGTGGACATTCTAAATAACTTTTGAGTTTGAATGACAGCTGACGTCGACCACAGGTTCTCCTGCATGCGCAGAAGGGTGAGGTGATGGATGCAACATGCAACTTCACCTCTTGATGTCACCAAATCGTACACAATGCACCTTTAAGTAGATTTTTATTTCTTCAACATTAATGACACATTATTTTACATGCAGTTTTTAATGTGGAAGTAACAATTCAATCTGTCTGCGCTTTAGTTGAGTCATGTGTTTGTGAATGAAGAATTGAGTAAATAAATAAGACAATAAGTCTGTGTGTTGAAGGCGGTATGAAGTTGATGGCAGGTCACACAGAAGAAGTCAGTGTCACTGCATGTCCTTCTGGTGTCTCCTCATTCATCATTCTAAAATATCACATCAGCTGCTAATATTTCTGTGTGCATGCTAATGTCCAGCCGGAATAATCAAGTTGATCTGCCATGTTGTGCGCAAACTCCATGGGAAAGATTTTCTAGAATATTTTCATGTATATTTCATCTGTGTTGACGCAGATGAAGCTGTGGACTGGGCCCAGGGCCTGTGCAGCAGCCTGTGTGTTGTACCTGGCTGAACCCGACGTGTTCAGTCGTGCATTTATCCGTCAAAGTAAGAAGCTGGATGAAGAACAGGTTTTTACACTGTGGAGCTCTGTGAGGAAACACATACAGGTGTTTGTTGTTTTAAGACTTAGCATTGTCAGACAACTCCCCAAATTCCTGCCTTACACTTTCTCACTGTATTTGTGTTGTGTTGAGTCTGTGTGTGTGTGTGTGTGTGTGTGTGTGTGGGTGTATCACTATCCTGCCAGACATTTGCACAGTGAAGGCAGAACATTTTGTCATTTGCTCTGTCTGCACTGCTACTCCTCCTGCCTGCCCCTTGTGGGAGTGGTCCCGGCTCCTCAGCGCTTCCTGGACTGTTGCTCCAGTGATCAGTTATCAGGATGATAAATGAATAAATGTGCTGTATTTTGACATGGCTGGTTATGATAACATGATTGTTTTTGATTGGAAATGGTTTAAATGTGCTCAACATTGATCAAATTGATAAGAAATAAAATGAGCAAAACTCAAATCCAATCCAAATGTCTTTATGCAGCTCACATTCATTATGTGTCTCGCAGGGTGAGTGACACCCTCTGTCCTCAGACCCTGGGAACAGTAAGGCCAAACTAACAAGAAACACGACTCAAAACACTTCATTACAAGCTCAAATGCAGCAGAATTGTATTTATTTCAAATAACAAATTTAGTTTAAACTGACGCGTCGAATTATAGGTCCAAATAAGTTTTATTACATGGTTTATATCTAGTTCAAAGTTACCATTGCTAAGTAATCTAAGTACTGAATAAAGACAAGAAAAATGCCTCTCCAGGAAACAACAATAATTTTTATTATTATTATCATTTTAAATCAAATAAATATTTACAGTTTGAATGGAAACATGGTTTTTATGTTGACACAGAAGAGCCAAAACATCCTGAGGTTTGAGCGCAGTGGAGTTCTAACCGCTCATCCCCTCCTTCTGCATAGTACTTGAACAAAGAGAGACAACATCAAATATTCTAATATTAAGTTTTTACTTCTTTGACGATTGGAGTCAGTTGCACTGACCCTGTGGACGGACGGATAGATGGTCTGGGAATGTCCACCATCAGATGTGCTGATGCTTTGCAGTCTAAAGATTAAACAGGTATTTTCATGCTGAAACTTAAGCTCACTTTTTAGTGGCTCTGGTGAATTTTGTCAGGAGAGAAAATGATCACTGGACATTAACGTTGATCTGACTTTTGAAGAGTCACTCAAAGGGACCTCGCTGTCTTCTCAGTGTGCCTGTAAATATTGGCACAATTGTGATTCAGAACAGACTGTTGCCTTTTCTAAGGGACAGACGTGAAATCTACTTCGGTCTCCTCCCTTCAGTCAGTGTGTCATTCACACATTTCAGCGCCACGATCGAGTGCATCCAGTCTTCTCGACTCTCCCGTCAGATGAGTCTGGAGGAAGCAGCTCACAAACATTTACACAAACACGGCTCGAAATAAAACACGTTTCCAAAGACGTTAGGAAGTGTATGCTGATTGTACTTCACAATTTTACATCCGATATCTCATATAGCCAACATATACTGTATTTTCACATTATCGCTGTGCTTTTAACTGCCCAGAGCAACCACCACAACGCAAGGTAGTTTTCCTTTCTGCAGTAATTTTGTATATCCTTGTATAAACAATAACAGTGCGTCAGCCGTGTGGAGTATTCGCCTGCGGCGCTTTCACCTCCCTGACAGACAGACAGCACAAACCTCCTTTGTTTCATCTCAAGAACAGAAGTTGTACTGTGGTTAAGCTGTTTCGCTGCGATGGAATGTTCTGTTGGGAGAAGCCAACGAGAAACAAACACCCAACTGTTTTCTCGACAGATAACATCTCTGGTGTCATAATGACGGCTGCTAATTTTTTTTTGGGATGCTCAGGGCCGAAGATTTATTATTTATTTATGGCATTTAAGTTGTCTTACTGATTCACGGAAATGATCTGTAGAACATGGAAACCAAGGTGAATGGAACATTTTACAATTTATTTATCTCATTCTTTTACATTTGTATGTAAACGTATGCTCTATTTTAGTGTCATTGTTCCACTGGCCTCAAGCTCTTAAAGGTGCAGTGATAAGATTCATACCAAACTATGGACAATTTTCATTGTCATAGAATCTTGAACTTAAAGATGGACACACACACTTGCACACACACACACCACACACACACACACACACACACAAATGGAAATTTGGCAATTCATCCACAACTATGCTCTTGTGTCAGTCCTCCAATTGGACACAAATACAACACAAATACACAATCATCTCGGGTCTTCTTCTCTATGTGTTACTCTTTAAAACCATACACAATGTGTGTATCTCTGTGTCTGGGGCATTAGGTCCAACCTTGAACTATTTCAGCCATTTCCCTGTGACGCATGTGTCAGTATCCCTTGATGTTGGAAGTAAATATTCCAAGCTTTTTTAATAGCAACTATACATCCACGCCATGAAGGACTTGATCTTTGGAGGCTGTGATCATTGAAGCTGGGGGCTACAAGAACGATTCAACAGGAAGCGCAGATTGAGACCTAAAGACAGTTCTATATTAAATTAGCGCAAGATCCAGACTGATTTGTCCGACACTGAGAGGAATTCCTCATCGGTTCGGACATTACACAGGAACATTTGTGCTGAATGTGGAATTTATGAACCCACGCCCTTAAGGCACATCCACGGAAAGTTTGTCTGATTGGAGATGTACATTTGCAGCACCTCAGACTCAACATGCCAGAGGACAAGATAAAGATAAGAAGCACCTTTATTCATCCTCCAGAGGGGAAATTCACTTTTACACAACATCTCCATCAGAAATTAAAAAATAGCAGTGAGGAAATAAACATCAGTAGTAAAATAATATTGAACTCAGAGTAGTTGAGTAATAGAATCAAATCAAATATAACATGAGCATGCAGTATGCGGCGATGGTAGTTCAACAGGCTTTACCGCCGCTGAAGACTCATCAGTGATGCACTGTCCTGCCTCGCCCACTGAAACATGGCGATTAGACCGGAAAAGACGTGGCGAGGGTTTATTAGGGATGACGGCCCGTACCTACGTCATTTAACACGTTTATTTACTTACTTAGAAAACTCTGCTTTATGTGTTAGGTTCATTACACCAGTAATCAAACATAGATTTAACCACTGCAATAAGATTTGTTTTTTGTATTTTTTGATATAAAAACTCCACACTGCACCTTTAAAGTTAGTCATTAAGTTTTTACCGTTCATGCTTCAGTTGAACACACAAGTCAAACCTCCCTCTAACAAGAGAGTCACTATCATTGGCTGTGAACATCATTCGTGCAATTCTGTTTAGATTTGTAATTTGCACGTGATTGAAAAGAAAAAATCAGCTTCCACTGAAACAGTCGTGCTCCGAGACTTAAATCACCATGTTTCTAACGTGGTTTGAAAAGAACAAAACAGTTTGAGCTGGCTCTTTCTTAAATTAATACATTCTTCACTTCACTTCTCTCGATTGATTGTCCAGGTGCTTGCTGTCACTTTCTCTCTCGCTGATCACTTGTCAGCAGTTAGTTAGGTTCGTTAGTGACGCATGCCTGAGGCTCAGTCAATGCTGACTGTAACACTGGGAGTTGAGCTCGTCTCAGCTCCGCACTTTGATGAAGATGAAAATTATACAGGGTTTTGAGAGATTAACAGCACGAATGTACTTCTGGTTATATTGTAATACAATAATGATGGATCTCCATTCATCATGATTTTAAATTGGAACGCATGTCATGCCAATGAGCAGCATTCTTACATCAAATCAAGACCATATTTAAGTTCTGGTTTCCAGATGTGGATGGATTATTAGTCCAAACATTTATATAATGATGTGACAGCAATAAACCAAAAAATAGTTTTTACAACAAATAAAAGACAGTTGTGGGCATATGGAATGGGCTCCAAGCACCTGGCACCAAATGAAGCCAGCAGGACTTCACGAGGTGGTCTTACTTTCCCCTCCGGGCGGTCTGCCAATCCACTGCTTTAGTTTTATTCATGTTTCGTGATTTTGAAAGTTATTGTTCATTTCATTTCACTCGCCCGTGAGTTGTACTTTTTAATCCACACTGCTACACCTTGCCTTGTCACAGTTTGTTTTTATGCACACTTGATTTGAGCAAGTTCTGCAACTTGTTCCAGTATACAAAAATTGGAAGGCAATGTATTCATTAAAGGTGCAGTGTGTAAGATTTGGTGACATCTAGTAGTGAAGTTGCATGTTGTAAGCATCACCTCACCATAACACCAGGTCCACTCCAGGCTGCTGTGAAAACATGTCCATATATATTGATGGGCACATTTTAGGGTAATGGGAGAAAAAACCTTTCGGGGCCGATAAATTAATAAAAATGTTGGTATGTAATCATTTTGTTAAACCTTTTTCTACCTCTAAAAATGACAGAAGTCGCACACACTGCACCTTTAAGTTAAACATGTCGGACCCAATAAGAATAAGGTTGTGGTATGAGTTTGTTCATAATGAGCCATTTTCTAGTTGCCCTAAAAGCGTGATGACCAGATTTTCAGTAACATGGACACTATCGCCACATTAAAACATATTCTGTAACATTCAGTTTAGATCAGAGTCAGTTCTGGAGAACAGTCGCCACTCAGTCTGGACAAATAACTCAAACCTCCGGGCAGAGGCAGCAAACGCAGACTGGTCATTTCATTTGTACAAGTAGTGAGAAGAAACTCACAGTTGCCTCTGAGTCATTACTTTATTAAGATGAACAATGTTGTATTTGCCCAAAGCTGTGACTTAACCAAAGTGATTTGAGCAAGGCGTCTTGATTCCCCCTGGTGGTTGGCAGCAGTATAGTTTATCCTTGTGTGAGGGATCCACCAAAGTGCACATATCTGTCATCTCTAATCGGCTCAGGGTTACACTTCATCATCATGTAGAGTAACGTCGTCATGTACTGTTAAAGGTACAGTGTGTGGGATTTTATTATATCTAATGATGAAATGATGTATTGTAGCTAAATGCCCCTCACTCCTCCCTCCCCTTTCCAAGCATGTAGCCCTCATTTGCCATAAAAAAAAAACCTCAAATCGTGTTTAGTTTGTCCCTTCTGGGATGTTTTTGCATGTCTATTGAAATGGAAATAATTTAAAGGTGCGGTGCGTGAGATTTGGGTCATTTTTGCCTCTTCTGTTGTAGAAAACAAATTGCAAATCAGTTACATATGAACATTTTCATAATCACCTGAAGGTATTATTTGTCCATTCCCCTAAATGAGTCCTTTCATGTATGTTTACATGAGGGGGTCCTCTCTCTGGGGGCCATGTTTTACAGTAGTGGACACTGAACATCGTTTTAATGACAAGTGACGTCTACCAGGTTTTCCTCCATGCGCAGAAGCGCAAGGCTGAGTTTCTGGAGACAAAATGTAACTCCATCTCTCAATGTCACCAAATCTTATGCACTGCACCTTTAAAAGATATAAGGTCACAGTACTGATGTGGACTAGAGGTGGATTGTCATCATTCTTCCTTTTACTATGCTGGAAACCATTTCTGCACATGTTTTTGGTCAATGTTACCAATGTGCAACTGCAGCCAGACATCTGGCTTTGAGAAATAAAATTAGGTTAACGGTACAAAATTCCTCATTCCAGCTCTAAGTTACATATTCCTATTTTTAGACGATAACACTGGAAATGAATCAGATTACAACGGAGTGGAATGTGAGGGCAGCCACATCTTTTCAAAGCTTCTCTTTTTGCGAGCAGGTCAGCACAGGTGCGCATGACAACAGCGAGCTTCAGTCACAGGATATAAGCAGAGAAGCTGAGCATAAAGACTATAATTCCTCCGGTTATGTAAACGTAGTCGCTGCAGTGAGAGGCCTGTTTAAGATCTGACAAACACAGCTTCTGGCAAAGGAAGACACTTGTGGAACATCCGGCAGTTTCCTTCTCCAAAAGCTCTGTGTTTTGACAAGAAATTCCTCCTGTGAGCCACTGTTTGAAATGTAGGACTGTGTACACAAGTGTGAGTCCGAGGGCCTGCGCCCCTCCGCTGCTGACACATGGGCTCGGGGGGCTACGCCGACTGTAGGGATGTATGCGCAGTGTTCAGTCAATCTGCTGAAATGATTGTGTGAATGTGACAGAACAATGTAGTATTTGATCACCTTCTGCTCAGTTCATCAGCTAATTGGAGCCACGCTGGAAAGTAACGAACATCATCGAAAAGAAAATACATCCATGCGAGTAAGTATCCAAAAGCTTTCTGCAAGGAATGCTGGGAAAACGCACTACTACAGCAGGAGAGCGCTTCGTCCGTATCAGACGTTTGTTCCACTAATTGTTCATTAAGAAAAACAGGAATTATTCAAAACAAAGGTTCTTTCTCAGACTGAATTGTACAACCCCTCAGTAGAAAGAGTCAGGACATGTTTGTGCCATCAAACTGTCCGGGACACAGATGTCATGTGATGTTCTTACCTTCACATGACGGCTCATAGACCCACCTGGGTGTTCAGGTATCACACGGCAGCTGCAGCCTGAGACTAACTCCTCCTCCTGCTGATGCTGATGATCAGCACCGGGGGAGCCGCTCCAACGCGACCCAATGGAGGTACAATGAAGCACATCAGCCCACTGTTCTGTGCCACTGCTGATGGTAATGCTGCTGCTAACGGCCCCTCGGTGCCACAGTCATCCACTGACTCTCATCACTGTTATTCACAGCAGTGTTGGCTGTGGTGGAATTCTGACATAATGAAGACCACCCCATTCAATCAGCTCCGTTTCGTTCAATACATGAAACAGAACTTCACTCAGTTGTGTTATATGAAGTACGCAGTAGATTTGCGTGCTTGCTGCTCTCCTGCAAACCAATGATGATGTCACTCGAACACAGTGTGGGAAAAAACGTTGAAATCACTCAATGTAATTGCCCTGGATGGTCCAATGGATGAGCACAGCAGAAGAGGGGATTCTGGCACAACTTCGTGTGTCACCATACATTTGACTGTTAAACAGAACAGATGAATGTCTTTATTCCATCCTAGTGCTCGACACAGTCTGGGTCATAAACTCAGCAGATCGGACACTGACCAAACTAAAAACCTTACAGCATATGATTTTGATCTTGATAGTAACTTTGTGCCACTGCAGCTTTAAAAAAAGAAGAGGCAGGAGGGGCAGATGAGATACATTAGGTTTATTCTGCGCTGTCTCACCTGTTGATTTGAACGTGCGGATCTGAATATCAACTGGCAGTTTCACTAAAAAGATGTTTGTCACATCCAATCCTAAAACCCTGTGAGGAGGAAATCCTGATCCTTAGTCTTCAGGTGTGTAGTTGCTCTTCAGCGTCTCATTGCAGTGCACTGCTTCTCAGCACTCCCTGGGGAAAGAGTCGAACCTGAGATACATGCCTCATGTGGAACACTTCCTTCTAAGTGATGAGGGTGGTTGTGCAATGGAAAATAACTGAACAACCTGCAGTGAAAATAATGTCAATTCATCTGGTACAATCAACACATTTCAGCCGCCGTCGTCCTGTTACAGTCCAGCGTGAGATGGATCCCTGTTTCACAGCCTGATTCACTGTCATGTGACAGATGTGTAGGGAACATACATGTAAGGGCAGGTGGAATATAACTGAGATGAGGCGGGGATCATCATCTCTTATGTGAGGGCGCTGGAGCTGATCTGAAATGGAAGACGTGTGTCTATGTGGGCAACAGTTTCCAGTGGTGATCCCCACTATACTCAAATGGTGCTGCTGAGTTTCGGGACTGGGCCCATGGGTGCATGTCAATGTCCCTGTTCCATCTCATCATGTCCGATCCAGCTGCCTTGTTTGGTCTTTCAGTTAAATTTCCCAACGCTGATATTAATCATTCCCGTTATTTCAGTGAGCAGAATTCCTGGCTCTGGACGTGAATGTGTTGGTCAGTTGAGGAATGTCTTCTTGAGCTCTGACAGATGGGGTTGCAGCGCTGTGGTCGTGTCCCTCGGACGTGTTCGGTGCGTCGTCAGTATCACACAACTTACTGCGCTTGGACGGCGAGTGGCTCCTCGTGCATCTGACATTCCGTTCTCCTTATTGTCACCATCGATGATGCATGACCGCTGGACAAGCGGGCACACGCCCCGGCCTCTTGATGTGTTTGACCATTATTCATACTTGTGAAAAACTCTTTTCAGGCCAACTCTTGTAGGGGCTTACTCCGTGTTGAGTCACTGTTGGTCATAATGAGAAGGTGTGAGCAGGGCGGGGAGCTCAGCGCAGCAGTCACATTTCACTTGCTTCATGTTTGAGTTTCAGTGGAGGAAAGTCAACACATCAGAATGGAGGTTTACTGAAGCGGTGGCTTTGATCTCACTTCAAACGCAACAATTTACAATAAATCAACATTTAGTAAGTAGTCAGTTGCACAGTTTGCGCAACGTTGCTTATGGAAAACACTAATAGAGAAAAGAAGCTCTGCTGATGCTGGTGAGGTTTCAGGGGAAGACACGATAACATTGAAATACATTTTCATGGCTTCATATTCATGGTCTCTGGAGGTGAACCCATGCTGGGGAGGTTCAGTGAATGAAAGCAAAAAAATATATTAGTTGTCACTTTATCAAAATTGAATAGAGTGGCAGAAATGTTTCTGAAACAGCAGGGGTGTCGAACACAAGGCCCATGGGCCAGATGGGCCTGATGGGGCAGATGGGGCCGATGGGGCCGCCCTTGAGTCCATTCTGGGCGAGGAGATGAGTGTTTCTTGGTTTATTTGGACGATACGGAGAAGAGACAACTTTTTTCTGAATCAGTTTAAGTTTTCATTTAATTCACATCTGCACTTTTTGTACTAAAACAAAGGGAAACAGTTGAAGATGTTTGTAGGTCACCATGCTATGATGAAAGAAGAATGAGCCAGAAAAAAGTTACTTGTATTAATGGAGAACTATGAACATACGTACACTGACAGATTGTGTTATTGTAGACTTTTGTTAAGTGTAAACGTATCCCAGCTAAAAAATCTTCTTCAGTAATTGCCATGTGAAGGTTCTTGTTTTTGCCCCTGTAAGCCCCATTCATTGCTCCAGTAACTTGTATGTGTTGGTGTGTGGGGATCGATTCCCCAGCTGATTCTAAAGTCTGCCTCATGTTCGTCCATGAGTGCAAATGACTGCAGCAGTGAACCAGTGTGATCAGAAGTGCAGGAACTGATAAGGAGCTGAATATTCAGTCTGAATAGGGTGATCAACCAGGGAGGGGTCAGACACTCCTCATACCCTCCCGCCCCCATGTATCTTATGTAAACAGAGCACTGTAATATTCAGCAGTCATCAGGGGAGTCTCCATGGAGAGTTGATATCAGCAGTAATGAGACGCAGAGAGTAACTTGCGTGTGATTGCCTGGTTAAAGAGAAACCGCGGCCTGTGGAGTCCGTCAGTGGAGCGAGAGGCAGTACTTTGGAAACTCAGCGCTGTCTAGTGACGAGAGGCAGAATGATGCCCATCTCACAACCTCTGCTATGTTTCGACTTCTTTTGAGAGAATGTTACGACACTCTCCGATGAACTGTCCTAGAGACACTCCGCACTGCTGTACATTTTCAGCTCTTATTTTCTACGCACTGGACCTTTAGCATGTCAAGGCCATAACGAGATCATCGATATCATGACCCACATACAAATGTAGACATAGGATGTAGCTCTCCCGTTAAAGTCACATTTATTCAGAGAACTTTCCAGATTGTGGCCAAACAGTCAAACAGTCAGACCTGTATCTGGTTTAAGAATTGTATGGAAATTGTTAAATATTACAACTGTAAAGAACTGACTCTATCAGATTCTCACTAAATGTGCTTGCAACTTGATTGCGTTAAGTAACTCTGCCAAATCAAAAGTATAGTTCTAGTAAAATATCCTCACTGTGCACAGCGCTGCAGTGACGTCATTCATGAGCGTGAATAATCCAACAGGGGTTAATGCACTGAAAGCAATTGTTTGACCAGATTCTTACAGAAAACGGACTCTTAACATCTGGCAAACAAGTGGACTGTTCACTTGAAAGATATATTGTTAGATTCTTCACATTCCCCCTTCCTGTCAGCGCACATGCACCGGCCCTCCTCAAACTCACAGCAAACTACTATAAAATATGCAATCAGTTTTGCTTGGCTGTTTGCCAGAGGGAAACTCTTCTGGGTGCGTTTTTCCATTGCGTTCCCATCTCTGTCCCCAAACACGAAACTTTAGCAACTTCTCCACCAACACTCCCAGGAACTTTTATTATCGGGGCAAAATAAGTCCTGGTTATGTGTGGTTTGTGTTTTCAGTGCACCTCAAAGTTCTGGAACATTTGCTTCAAATCAGGCTGATTACTAATGGGGGGGGGGGGGGGGGGGGGGGGGGGGGGGGGGGGGGGGGGGTCGGTTAAAGAAACGGTTCAATACCTCCAGTTCTGGGGTGGTAGTGAGAAGAAGCCTCTTGAGGCTTGAAGGCCTGTTGATCGGTTGCATTCCCATTAGCTTAACACGGCTTTCGGTTAAAAATCTGGTGCCGCAGACGATCTGCTCATACTTCTTGTTGGTAAGACCGTTGGATCCACTGCAACCGAGGAGGTCCTTCAACGTCTTGTGGTTTTGTTTTAGTTTATCCAACTTTTATTTTTGTTTTTGTTTTTGCTGTGTGCGCTACATTTATCACAGCTAGCTTGTCAGCTATTCTCCCATACACCTGAGATTTCGAGTTGCCTACTCAAAGTCTGCCGAACTTCTTCCTCTGCAAATCTTCCTCTCCGGCCCTGGCCCTCAAACCTTCCTGGTAATCTGAAAAGTCCTACCCCATACTAGCAACTTTTTTAGCGAAAGTTTGTGGTTGAGAGAAAGTTTATTATCTGGGTATTTCAGTAAAAACACGGCCAGAGGTTTTTCAATGTTCCTGGTAAATGAGAAAAATTCCTGCGCTGGAAAAGGGGCTTGTGTGTCACAGCGTTGAAGAGCTGGGAGTGTTTATTGTAGCATTGTGCCCCACTCCGGAGCTTTGGAACTTTAAAACTGAGGAGAAACACAAAATAAACCAAGATGAGGAGGCTTTGAGTATGTACACATCTGTATTGCATATGTGTCACTAAGAAACACCTGCCATGTAATGAGGTCAACACAGATGGTGGATCAGATGGCAAAAGCTCATGAAATAGATGTACAACCTCGATAGTTTCTGCTCTGTGCCCACTAGTGTTTTTGTTGTGTAACTACACTAATGTACGATAGATGATCACGGCATCCTGACGGCAGATGAATGAATCAACCTGAGGTGTCCCTGGTTTAGGAATACTGCTCTACACTGAAGGTCAAATATAGCATTCATTACCTGGAGAACATCTGGAGCTCATTCAAACAAAAAAGCAAAACACCATTGATGACGTTCATATTGACTTTCACCATAGACTGTGGTCCAAGGTATAATCTAACTGCATTTCCGAATAGTGGATTTATCACTTTTTAGTGGATTTATAACAGAAATCCTCTCAATTAGAGAGTTGTTGACTCCCACTGAACACAGCTCAAACTCGAGGCCCCCGGTCCAATCTGCGTTAATAATGACTTACCCGGGAAGCAGTTTGTGTTCTGCACACAGACCGACTCAAGAGCAGTGTTTTATCTGGTACATCCAGAGGGAGAAGGGTTAAGGAACAGGGGCAATAACATCAGTGTGTTTCCATGCAGAGTAACACACACATTTTTACAAAGATTGTACAATTGCATACACACTGATACAATAATTACATATATATATATATTGATCAGTTAGCAATAGATAGATAGTTGAGCCTCTGTGTGTGTGAATAATGTGAAGGGTCGTTAAGTGTGCTGAAGAAGTCCTGGGTGGGCTCTTCCATCTTGTGATTGGTGGCACAGTAACAGTGGAATGAGAGTGAAGACAGTAGATGTATACTCTCACTTATATTATTTTCAGTTCAATGCAGATGTGAAGTGCATGCCATGTATCTCACTGCTGTATTTTATTTATTATTTATTTATTTTATTTTGTACAGAATGCATGTTCCCAGAATCCCAAGATATGATGAAGAATCATGGGAATACACGTATGTCTGCGAAACATGTATCATTTATTGTGTTCCAGAGTTGATTAAACCAGTCTGCAACAATGCACGTTATCATGTGCAACAGTATCTCAAATGACTAATTGATTTGTTAATGCACTGCATGTTTTCATCTGGACTCTGGACAAACTGTCACAATTAGACAGTTACAACAGGATGCAGCCGCTGGGCTCCACAAAGGCAGGTCTGGAGCTTCCTGTGAGACGTTTCTCCTCCTACTGGGAGAAGGTTTACAGACCTGGCCTCTTGTCATTTCTCCAGTTCTTCTGTGATAAATGAGAGAGATTATGTGTATTAAGCATGTCCAGCTCTTCACAGAGCTCTGTAAGTAACCTTACTGGATAAAGGGTGTTCCTGCTCTGCATCAACACTATTCCCTCTGTAGTGAGCCCTGTCAAGAGACTGTTCACTTTTGCCCCTGTCCTTGCTCTTTCCTCTCAGTCCATTTTGAACACTTTCAGAAACCCGTGATATTGTTTTCATTCAGGGAAATGATCTGATGGAGGGTTCACTTCTATATTCGCACCATTTGGTCTCTTTAATCGTATGAGAGAAGGAGGGAGATGAGACTTTTGGGGAACCATATAAAGCGATCCATGAGAAATTCCCTGTAATGTGATCATGACAAGGACAGATGTTATCAAAATTGATGTTTCCTCCTCTTTCTTTCTGCCTCAGTTTCTCACCATGAGACACAATAAACTGATTCCTCCTTCTGCTCAACTAGCCATGTGTTTCAAGACTGAATGAAAGTGAGAGAAGACATTTGAGTATCTATGTTTTCTGGTTTTACAACAAAGCAATGTAACCATGTACTCCCTGTCCCATATTTTTCCATTTGTTTATGTCCATCCCATAATAATTGATTGTAGTTATATAGCGCCTTTCATGACGCTCATAGCACTATTCAGAGAAGGGTGGACTCACCTCAACCACCAAGGTGCAGCACCCACCTGGGTGACGCACGGCAGCTATTTGCTCCAGAACGTTCCCCACTCACCAGTGAGAGGTGGAGAGGGAGGAGGTGATTTGAGGAATTAATTCATTCATTCTGACACTGCAGAAAAAATATGAGGCATGAAAATCAATGCTGCTACTCATCATTGATCCATCTCAGGGCCTAATAATTATTATCATATTCAAATACCACTGTTTTGTCTTTTTTCATGGGAGTTGTGCAAATAATTTGGCATTTAAAGGGTTAAAATCTCAAATCTATCCATAATGTTTGATATCTATATTTCTGGCTGAAGTGATTCCAGAAGACTGAGTGGTTTAAAGTAGAAAAAAAAAACTAAATGACATTGTTAGAGCAGTTTTTGGGAAGGGGCCTTTTTTTCTTAGAAACACGCGTTTGATTGTTTAATGAAATCTGGTACTGCCAAAAAAATATCAATGCATGAAAATCAATGTTGTTATTGATTATTGACCCTTCTCAGGGCCTAATAATAACAGTCATCAAATACCACTTGAAATGCGTTTTATGGAAATGATCTTTGTTTTTTTGTTTTTTTCCGATAAGAAAGTGACGGGAGCTTTGTAAACAAACTGGCATTTAAAGGGGTAAAATCTCAAAAATATACATAAAGTTGGATATCTATATTTCTGGCTGAAGTAGTTCTAGAAGAGAGTCATTTAAAGTAGAAAAAATATTGATAAATGACATTTTTACAGCAGCTTTTGGGAGCAGATTATCTTCTCAAAGCTTTACAAACTTGCAACGACTTGCATATTGAGGTCACACTCTGGCTGTGCACTTCTCAGAGCAGAGGACATTTGCATATCACGTATGCACCCATTACCCATAATGCCCTTCTCCTTAAAGGTCACGTCCTTAATTTTGCACAATTTCAAACATTGCTAAAATAAAAACAAGCAGATAAAAAAAGAATCATGACGTGTGCGCATCATCACGTCACCTTAGTCCTTAGTCGTGGGTCACGGGCTGAATAACACTGTTCAGTCACATCAAAGGCTGAAATAAACCGCACACATCAGCAGCTGCTAAACAAACGCTGAGCAAGGCGGGTGATGCATCTGCACTATTATTCACTGATATCAGACAGGATGAGAATAATACAAATTGATTCTCGAGCTTGGATTCTTGCTTCTTTTTCATTAAACTTACTGCACAACATTGCGATATCGTTTCACTCTTATCTCTATGAGCTATTAGGTCATAACGTCTTCAGGCTGAGAGCTGTGAAATCTAACCAATGATAGGGAGACAGCACGAACTATAAAACCCTATCAAATCAATTAAAGGTGAAGCGCAGCTTTGCATTGTCACAGTTCCAGAGTTTTCAGATGTCGACCATCCTGTTGCTCTTTAATGAGAGTTGAGTGCGAGGAACATGTGTGAAACACACGAATAGCTGGAGGGATTCTGCAGCGGAGACTGAGCCAACAAAGGGCCACTTAGTGAAACATGGATGATGCCATTGTTGATCATTTGATGAAGTCATGTAAAGATGAGAGGCACCTCTCAGAGCGGGTTCATCAGATGTTAAATGTTTAATGTCTTACAATTCCTCCTTATGTGTTTCATTGACATATGTGTCCTAATTTGATCAAAATTAGTCAGACATTTCATGATGCAGCCAATCTGCTTTAATCAAGACTTTGTCCATCTCAAGTTCAGAGATCAATGAAAACTGTACTCATCAGTTTCAACTGTTTGTATTCACTCATGGCAGCTCATGTTTATTCATTTTTTTTGCTGTGGATCATAAGTTACATCGGGTCGATTTACACCTGCAATGGTGAAGACATCAACCACATGTTGCATAATTTCATCATTAAATGGTCATTGTTTTTATTGAGTCCTCAAGAACTATTTTTTAAAGTTTTTTTGTCTTATTCTGAAATCACAGAATTATAACTATTGAGATAAAAAGAAGTCAATGTATAGCTTTATATATATATATATGTATATATAAAGACAATTCTTTCAGCCCTTTGGGGAGTTATGAGCCACACCAAAGTTCACTTTGCAAAAGCATCAACTCTGACTGCGTCACTCGTTTCTCAGATTCAATCATACACCATAGACCATAGACATACACCTTTCATAGTTATAAAGTCTCAGTACTTGATGACTAAATAGAGAGCTTCTTTGCTTGTTTGTTATAAACTAAGTTTATGTACATTTTTAATAAACAAAATTATAATCAGACCCCTTAATAAAAACACAATATGTATGGGACAGCGACCATGTTTTTTTCCTTTCATCTCTCGAGTAAAAGAGTGTTAGATGAGTTCCTGTTGAAGAGAATGATGGAAGTTGATCCGATGTCTGTGGAGAATATCGACTGAGCGGTTTCGGGCAACAACAGGGCAGAGGTGTTTGTGTGTGACTGCATCGCCTCGGGGGGCCGCCTCAGTAACAGCACCGGTGGATGTTGCGCCATAATTATTCCAACTTGTTAATCACATAAGGAGAGAGGCTTGGTCTTTGAACTGAGAGGCTTGTTTCACTGTTAAATGCACTTAAACGCTTCCCTGCTGTTTGTTTGTGCGAGTGTGTGTGTGTGTGTGTGTGTGTGTGTGTGTACATGTGTGCACCCCCCCCTCCATTTGGCACGGTTAAAGTGCGAGTCAGAAGTGGGTATGCTTCAGAAGTGTGCTGGAGTGGTCCCAACGCACCTGTGTTTTCATTGTGTTTGGACTCTTTCCCCCTCGGGCTCTGCGAGATCATTAATGTAGACACAACGGCATCATGAGTAAATATATAGACACACTTCATTAAACGAGCAGACGGCGTGGAGTGGATGGTGGTTGAACCTTTTTTCACAGGGTTACTTTGTTATTATGGAAGAACACAAGGTACACTTAATTATTTGCAGTCAAGTTATGCAAATGTGCAGCCTTCGAATGTGCGCAGCGCATACTGGTGCACGCGGAGAGGAATCACCAATCACAAAGTCGGATGCAGGAAGTTGCTCGTAGCAGATTGTAGTTCATTCTCTAAACCAGTGGATCTCAGAGGGTCTGGCTTTGGGACCCACCCTCACTCAGCTGTGACCCAACATGAGGAAAACAATTCATTCTCATTTGAATTCAATGCAGACGGAACATTCTGAACCTGATGGAACAGAATCACACAGGAAATAGTCCCTCTAACGCTCAGTTAGCTGCACTTTAACGTCGTCGGTGTCAAACTTGGGTTTTGCCAACGAGCAAATCAGAGATCAGGATCAAACTGAAAAAATCAACATGCAGGTATTGGTCTGAGGTATCAATCGGCCTTTGTCACTGGGTGATTTTGATCATCAGGCTCTTAATACCTTCATCTGGAGTAGATGGTGTTCAAAGGAAGAAAGCCACACTGAAGTAATGTCCCTGTGCAACCTCAGGGCCACTGGACTGGACTGGTGATGGGGAGCTGATGAGGTTCCCACATGCTTCTGTGCAGCGGTACAGAAAACAGTAGAAGGCCATTTTCCACAGCTGAAAGTAAGAAATGACACGAGAGACAACAGATCCCTGAGCTCCTCAGCGCCGAGCAGTGACAGTGAAGCCAAAGTGGAAAGCTTCAGTGTTGGTCTGCTGTGGGCTGTCGCAGCACAAGGCCAACTAACGCTTGACATTCCTCATATGGGATATGAAGCATTTGATGACTATTGCAGGTCGATCGTATTTGGATATCGGAGGAACAAAGCGTAAAACTAATGATTCCAACAGACTTTGATTGGTTGCATGGATGAACACCTCAGGCTTTGTGATTTTAGGGAAATGGTTCAAATTGCTCAGTGAGCAAGGAAGCGTAAGAGTCAATGAAGCAACGATGATGACAAGGACAGAAATACATTCAGTGGCTTAGTTCACTGGATCTCGCTGAGGAATCATGTCCAAGTTCCTGCTCAGGATTTTGCAAAGACTGTCACCAACTGAAAATATCACAGCTTCAAAATCAATATTCCTTTAGTTCTGATCCAGACGTCTGTGCCCAAACGTTCTGTTCTTTGCTGCTGAGCCTCCGCTTCAATGTACCAAACATGAAATGTCAAATAATGCCTGTGTAAAACAGACCGTGTGTAAATGGTCCTTGTCCAGATCAAGCTGAACTTAAAACTGGTGTAGTTTGTAAGATTTGTTTGATCTGGAGGTGAAGTTGTTGTATCCATCACCTCACTCTTACCCCTCGGGGCAGTTGTCGTTATTACTCAAAAGAGACTTAGTACGTCCACTCTGGACTGTAATTGTTTTGTAAAATCTGCGTCACTGCATCTTTAATATAACTGTAATAAATGTCCATCTCTTGGGGCAGCTGTGGCTAAGGGGATTAGAAGAGCTGTCTGTCCTCTGACCAGGTTGGGGGTTCGATTGCCGCCTCCCCCCAGTCCACATGCTGAAGTGTTCGAGGGCAAGACCCCGGGCCCCACATCGTCCCACAGATATAAAGTGCTGCAAACAGATGCTCTGCCTGAATGTTTGTGAGATTGGGTGAAACTGTTCTGCAAAGCGCGTTGAGGGGTCTGTGAACTTGGTAAAGCTCCGTATAAATACAGAGCGTTAAACACACATCTTATATCATGTGTCCAGCTGTTTGAATCTCGATAGATAGATTAAGATATGAACGACCTTTTAGCTGAGTGCATGACATGCGTTTGGACAGTGAAATCCTGTCCAGCTGATCATAAGCACATTGACTCAATGTGCACTGTGTGAAATTTGGTGCCATCTAGTGCTGAAGTCACATTTTGCATCCATCAACTCCCCCTTACCCCTCCGAGCAGGCAGGAGAACCAATGGTGGCCCTGAGTGTCATTCAAACTCCAAAGATGTTCTGTATATCCACTCTGGCCTTCTGCACAGTCACGGCGGCCCCCGCAGAGGAGACCCCTCCTTGAGTAAATACACATCAATGGGCTCATTTAAGGATTAAAAATGATCAAATCATGAAAATGGAAGAATGTAATTGTTTTGTAATATTTGTAGAAGTGACAAAAAAGACTGAAATCCGACACACTGCACCTTTAAACTCTTGTGAGGAATGGTGTAAGTTGTTGTGTCCGAGCTGAGCTGCTCTGTAACGAAGCTTCCGCTCTGTCTGGAACAAGCAGAGCTTCCTCCGTCCGTCTCTTCGCTCTCTCTCTCAGAGGCGCTTTAGTTTCCCCCGAGCTTTTCAAACGCGCAGTTATACGTCTGCCTGCAAACAGTCCACTTCCCTTTGAAGACAATGCAAGTGTGATGTGAG
>JAFBJT010111273.1:0-31509 GCA_016785325.1 Chascanopsetta lugubris | reverse complement strand
GACTTACTGTTACCTGAGTGCAGAACAGAAGCAGGCTGGCACTTGACTTATTTATATCCTTTGCTCGGAGCTGAGCCACTCCAGATTTTTACCGCACAGATGTGAGCGAGCAAAATACTGTTTTTCACCCGATTCCGGCAAATAAGTGTTATTTTGCCTGAAATGTCAGGTCAGGCTTTTAATGAGACTCATTTTAAGGGTCTGTCCCCAGGCGTGAAACATTATCCCTCAATCAGCTCATCTAACAATGAGATGTGTCTGTGAATGCCCAACGGTCAGCTCCAGCTGATGTGGAGTGGTGCAGACCCAGTTCACGACCAAAAGAAGTTAGGGTTCATCTGAGATTAAATGGGGTGCAGCTTCCACAACCAAAATGGAAAAATAAAGCGGAGTGATCCAGGTTCTTCATGTGGTCCATTTTCAACAGACGATGGATGACATGGATGTTTTGGAAATTGACGAAGCAACAACATTTCAAACGTTGCTGCAGCGGTTAAGGCAATCTTGATATTTGGCGTGGGCAGCGGCTTTAACTGCTTTCAGATATGACTGATTCATTACATCGATTACATTTCAGGCAAACTCAGCGGTACAGGGACTCGCAGTAGCCCAGTTAGCCCAGTGGTGGCGTGCACACCGAACACGATGTTCAAGACATGTCATAAGCCCACGCCCACCTGCCACAACTATGGATGAATTTAAGCGGAGATATTACACCAATATTATTTATGTTTGTTACTTGACCTTTTTAGTGATATTTAACAGTATTTTTAGCTAAAAAAACATATAGGAGAACCTGTGGCAGACTTCAAAAATTGTCATTAAAACTAAAAAGACATTTACGTCCCCTCTGGGCTACTGTAAAAACATGGCGGCCCCCATAGAGAAGACTCCTCATATGAATATCCATTAATTGGCTCATTTAGGTGCAGTGGAAAACATTTTTTGGTGATGATAAATTCCTGAAAATGTCAGTAAGTCATTGTTTAGTAATATTTTTTGTAAATGACAAAAATGACCAAAATCTTACACACTGCACCTTTAAACCCCAGCTCTCCTGATTGTCTGACTTCTTGAACCTTCATAGGAGCTGAACATTTGTAAGTTCCGTCTTCTCAGTGTCTTGGCACAAAGGATCCCACAACATTATCAAACCAAGGAAAGTAACAAATCTACTTTGAATAAAGCACTAGATGAAATAGTAAAGTAACAGTACAGTTAACTAAGAATAGGCTCAACTTAAAAGGTCCCTTCTAAACATGACCTGACCCAATGCTTGAATCTGAAACCATTCAACAAGTTATACCACTACAGCATTGTGTCCATTTTGTGGGGAAACCTAAAAAAAAAAAAAAGAGGGTGCAGTACATCCTCTTTGCACTTGGTAGAACCGGAGCCACGATCCAGAGACGCGTGAGGCAGCGGAACGCAGCTGCGAGCTGTGACATTGTGAGAGTCCGGGCCCTGACCATAATGACTGACTACAGCGTCCAGAGAGACAGCAGTGGTGTGTATGCGGAGTTTCAAAGAAAATATATGTGTATATAATAGAGTGCAGGGGCATCGTACGAGAGCGTTGCCGCTTGCGAATGCGTGTACGAATACGTGGGCGCAGCTCACTAAGTATCCATAGAGCAGCCGGCACATAGGTGTACTTGCAGGGAAGTGTATGCATAATGATTCTGTGTCTCCCTCCCTCTCTCTCTCTTCTCCTCTCTCTCTCTCTCTCTCTCTCTCTCTGTCTTCCTCTCTCCCGCTGCTCGGTGGAGATCGGCATTGTCACTGGGGAAATAAACAGCAGCGGCTAGGCAGGATGGGCCTAATTAAACACACTGCCTTAGCACTGCAGCCATCCGACTATACTGCAGCCTGGACCAGTCTAGACATGACTGGTCCCGCCAAAGTCCCTGCCGTTGCCATGATCACCAATTGCCTCTGCGAGTGAATGCCAGGGAGGCTCAGGAGAAAGTGGAGGAGGAGGAGGAGGAGGAGGAGGAGGAGGAGGAGGAGGAGGAGGAGGAGGAGGAGGACTACACCGACAGTAGGGGGGGGGGGGGGGTTGAGGGGGGGGGAGGGGGAGGAGGAGGAGGAGGAGGAGGAGGTGGACTACACCGACAGTAGCTCATCTCCGCTCTGTGCTGCTCCAGCTCCACAATAACGGAGGAAATGGAGCAAGAGCTTTGCTTATTCATCTTTTTCCAACAGGGGAGAATCATTAGAAGCATAAAGATATCATATTTTGGGGTAAAGGAGGATGATGGGAGGCTTTGCCAAGTCTTTAAAAGCGTGCAAAGAGGTTATATACCACTGTTTTATTAAAGCAGGTTTAATGCAGTTATCACTGTGAGGGAAGGTGAGTGAGGCCAAGGCCTTAGGACTGAATTATGAGCTGACAGCAGCACGTGTGACATGTTTTAAAACACACATGTGCTTTGGCGTCATCACATGAGGATGGTTTCATAATTGCTTGTCCTGATTCACCATGAACCATTTACACGCGCAGTTCATTCCCAGTGTCTCAGCTTTTATCATTCAGAATGCTGCAATTTGTATTTTACCCAGCACAAAGGGCCCATAACTGTCCAATCCTTGGCTTCCTTGATTTAAGATTTTCATAAACATTCTTTTAAAGGTTTGATTTGTAAATGTTAGCTTATGTACGGAGGCGTATTGCATTCACAGAGTGAATATTATCTCGAAATTACGAGATCCATATCTCATAATTACGAGATCTTTTCTCGTAATTAAGAGATGCAGATCTCGTAATTAAGAGACACGGATCTGGTAATTACGAGATACGGATCTCATGATTACGGGATCTGTATCTCATTAATCGATACGGATCTCGTAATATGAGATCGAATAAGACTGAAATGACATAGATTGTAATATAAAAAAAGGTAAAAATACCTCCTGCCGTTTTTCTGTAAAATATAGAACATTTATTGCCCATGATAATGAGAAAATTCTCTTCAAATTGCTTGAGATGTTCAATGAAAAGGTTTTGATTTGAGAGTTGCGGTTCATGGTGGTGATTACGACATTTTCAGCGTCTAATTGTTACTGGAAACAAGTTCAAGTAAACTAAGTGTAGGAGCTATATATTTCGTTTTGCTTATATTTAATCGTTGAAAGGATAATCGTTAATATTTTCTTTATTAGCAATTTCTTTGGTAATATGTTTCTTGTTCTGCTTATTTAATTTTACCGTTCATTAATATGTTGTTGATTTGGTTTTAATTGGGAAACCAGTGGGCACCTGAGGTGATTTCGGTTGTCAGGTAGAGAGGATTTGTTTACCAGCGTACGATGAGCATCGAGAGCCATCTTCCTTTGTTCTTTTGTTTCTGAGTTACAACAATTGGAAACAGAATTTCTGGATTGGACATTGAACTTCTGGAGGCTGCTTAACATATCAAACCCAAGGTGCATCAGTGGCTTATTGATTTAATTCATTTGCATTTGCTTGATTTTTCATCAACCTCTTTATTTGATTTTGGCAATTTACGTCAAGAACAAATCGCCACTATGCAAAGGGTGCAACAGGGATAGTGTATGACTTTACATGACACTGGGAAATATTGATGTTTATTAAAAATGAGAACAGCAGTGATATTAGTATGTAAACACTGCGCTGGCATGAGTTGCTCTGACAATTTAGGAGGAAAGCCCAGTCTGATGTCCCCTGAGTCGCTCTCTTCATGGAGGAGCCATTAAACCAACGAGATAAGAGATCCGTATCTCGGAATTGCGAGAAAGATATCATGATTACAAGATATGGATCTCGTGATTATGAGATAAATGTATCTCATTACTTACCAAATGCTTTCGTGCTTATTTATATACTTATTCATAGAATTAAAATAAAAAGAAATACCATACTGATGTATTGTTTTCAGTCCACTAAAATGAGCTCTTTACATTCACATCAGCAGCAGGTCCTCACTATGGAGGCCAGCGTGTTTCACCATCATGTTTTTACAGCAGCCCAAAATGGACAAACTACCTTTTTTAGATTGAATGATAACTGAAGGTCAATATATGAAGGTTAGAAGGGGGGGAGTGAGGTGACGAGTATTCAGCTGCAACACAGAACTCCACCACAAGGTGACACTAAATCAGACAAATTGATATTAATGATGGTTTACATTAGAAGTTATAATGATAAGAACAAATCATTTGTTGTGTTTACATAGCACTTTTCCAGACACGAAGCGCTGTACAGAGAAGCGGGGAACTCACCTCAACCACCACCAATGTGTAGCACCCACTTGGTTGATGCACGGCAGCCATTTTGCGCGATAACACTCACCACACACCAGTGAGAGGTGGAGAAGGAGGAAGCGATTTGAGCCAATCAAAAGTGAGGGATGATTAGCTGGCCAGATGGAGGAAGCCTGGATGGAAATTTGGGAGTGAGGTTAGTCAGCATGTAAATCTACCATGAATAAACGAGCAACTTAATCTATAGAAACGAGTAAAATACACAACAGTGTTAAGTAAACATCAGTCTGGTCTGTGTTATTTTGTGCATCAAGAAAAAAACATTGTCTCCACCTATGAAGAGCATAAAAGGCTTTTGTAGCTCTGTGTTATTGTCCCTGGGTGATAAAAGGAAGAGACTAACACAAACAGGGTACTTCACACACAGGTGTTGTATCACTTATTCAAGTTTGAATAATATGTCTGGTTCTAAAATGAATTAAATATTCTTTCCTCTGCTTTGAAAACACTTGGCTCCCTTCCAACTGCTCCTTTTTGCTTTTAACACCTTTCCCCCTCTGCACTCTTCAGGCTGAAGATGATACTGTGTTTAAAACTTTATTGGGATCCATCCCTTAGGGTGAGGGCGAATGCTTGGAAAGGATTTTTGGGGAGTTTATTACTTTCTGCAAATCTGTGGACAAGAAACCTTCATGAACACAGACACAGATGTTCTACTTCCTTAAGTGCTAAACAACCAAATGTTCAAAGTCTCTTAACTATGTTTTCTCCTTAAAGGAGTCACATTATGCTACTTTTAACTCATTTGCAATACCTCCCAGAGGTCCTAACTAAGTTTTGAATTACCTTCTGCGGTCAAAATATTCAAAGGATAAGCTGTTATGGCTGCTCTCAGTAGCTTGTTTGGACTCTCTCCAGAATTCACTCTGTTTTGGGGCATCGTGTCGCAAAACTGCTCCCTGACCTGTCAATCAAATTCGATGTGTGTCAGGAAAATTCATTTTACATTCTGCACAAATAATAAATACTTAAAAACTAGAGGGTTTTGTTTTAAAAGCACATTTGGTCTCAAAATGTGTTTTGAAGTCTACAGAAGCGAGTGTATGTGTGTGTGTGTGTGGGGGGGGGGGGGGGGGGGGGGGGGGGGGGGGGGGGGGGGGGGGCACGGTGAAAATAGTGCTACCATCCTTAGCTTTGTGGCTCTCAACCGTAGTACAGACCCATGGGTTTGTATCTCTGGCTCATTGGTGACATGCACGTCGGGTTTATTCTGCACAGTAGAGAAGTATAGACAAAGTACTTTCTCACAGAACTCGGGATTTATTTGACGTACAACCACCCGTTCTAATCGTGAAACTGCAGATGTTATACAGTTGATATGAGTACTAAAGAGGGTTTTTTTTTTCTTTTCTATAGGCGTAGCCCTATGGGAATCTTGAATTTTTCTTAAATGTATTGTATTGTATTTTTATTCATAATAAAACGCATTTCATGATATTAGTACTGTGAATGTTTAGTTTCATACAGAACACATATATAAGTTTGGTAAAATTATTGTACCTGAAGGGAAAACCGGAAGTAGAAGGGGTGCAGCGGAAGGACGAAGAGGGAGAAACGCGGGAGAAATAAAAATACACAGCACACACGGTACGCTGCTCCTAGAAATGGTTTAAAAAAAAAAAAACAGCTTGTTTGTAATTTTGTTTTAAAGTTTGGACACACGGCCAGTGAGTCTCGAAGTGACACTATAGTACTGCGCGTGCTATGTTCAACTATGTGAGGGCGCGGACAGAGTTCTACTCAGGAGGAAGCTAGTTAGCCCGACCTAGCTTCGTTGAGCTATCGTTAGCCTGCGAGTAGCCAACCCGGCGCTCATTATGCGGACCGACACAAAGCTCCGGCGCACGGAACCACCTCCGCGAGGCCACGAGGACGTGTATCCACATGCACCGCCAACACTGGGCTGCACCGTTGAGGGGACACGGGAGCGGCAGCGGTTCTACGCGAGGCGGCCATCTTGTTGACACCTCCGTTCCGTTCCCTAGCAACAACACGGGCCTGCGCCACTCTGCATCTCCCGCACAGACCGTATGTGAAGAACTCTCCATTTACTGACTGTGACTGATCAGGTACCCCCACGCAGCACACTACACCTCAGACACATTTAGTTCAGTCGTTAATTATATGTCAGCGTGGGTTTGATATGATATTTTTTGAGTAACACAAATATTGAAAAGAACTGATTCCGACCTGATTATATTTGATTTGTTGATATGTGTACACGTGAGTATTGAGTGTTGTAAGTAAATTGTTCAGGCATATTCATTTTTGTTTAATTGTTTATGAATCTTTGAATATAATATTGACTTTACCAAAAGTGGAGCATTAATTCAATACCTGTGTGAGAGATTTATCAAACATAGAAGAATTCGGGGAGAGCTTTCCACATTAATAGCTACACAAGCTAGGGTGTGCTACATAGAGTAATGAAAACAATGTGCAAAGTAAGGTAACCTTTTACATTCATAGAGAAAAAAACAGAGTAATAACTGTATGTTGCAGAGAGAATTTGTAATAATTTGACCTAAATCTGACCTATTGTAGTTTTTATATTTTAAAAGAATAGACAGTCTCAATGTCAGATGTTCACCCCAGGATTACTGTGGACAAAATGATTATATTTTATAATTAACCCATTTCAAAATGTACTGTGGTATTTATGAAAATCCTGACATGTTTTTAACGTGATTATTGTATATTTTGTTTCTCTTTTTTCTGGTAAATGAATTACACTTTAAATTCTATACAATAGTGATTCCCATGTGTTGGACCCACACTCTAAACACTGTACCTTTCTGTAGCAAATAAGGGAAAATATCAAGTAAAGAAACAGCTACTGAGAAACACAATAGTTGAGCAAATAGTCTTGCAACTGTGTAATCCCTGTGAAGACTGTTGTTTTCTTTAATTCACCACTTTAACAAGTACAAAGCTAGTGTACCTGACAAAATGTAACAGTGTAATGTCCCACTGGCAGCACAGCCCACAGATGGTGTAATACGTCATGAAACTGCAAGAGATGTTTCACCGGCCACTTTCTCCCACTGGTCGATGAGCAGAGAAATGTTCAGCAGAAATGAAATATCAGACCTGCCCTCGTGTGATTTACAGTTTGCGCCTGCAGTGAGAGCTGTTCCTGACGTAGTCTTTTCCCTCTGGGTCTCACAGGAAATTACAACAAGCTTTTGTGAATGTTTGCGCGAAGGTGTGAATTGGACGGCTGAGAACAAGCCAACTCGCAGTTTGGTCTTAATGCAGCATCTCTGCAGCAGCACAGACTCAGGTTTCACTTCCTCCCCCTATTTTCCTGCAGACTTTTGCTTCCTGCTTTATTGCACAGAGCAATAATGGAGAATGACAGCAGAGATGTTAGCGAGATAGAATAACATGCGCCATTTGAATCAGAGCGAAACCCACAACATACTGGGGCATGTACCTCAGTCATCTGATCTACTCAGCACAGCACTGGCCTGTTTTAACCTTGTATATATCATTTGACCTTCTGACTCTTACAGTGTCACTTAAAATAAGCAGCTCCATCTCAAGGGCTATTCTTAAATCACTTGTACAGATGGGGAGGGAGAGAGGGAGGAAACTGATTCGCAGTGTGATGTTTATCTGACATTTTCCACTGGCCCGTGACTCAGTGCGCTGTGATTGCCATAGCAGAAAACACCAGGCTGCATGGTGGGGGCTCTCCCCATGTTGGCTGTGGGGCACCACTTTCTGGATACTGCATTCCTGCATCTTGAGCCAATGATGACAAAGAATTGAGGAGCGTATGTGGACCTGTCAGCGGTGCCAGGTTCCTGCATCTGCTGTGTGTGTGTGTGTGTGTGTGTGTGTGTGTCTGTTTTTGGAGCGTTCACATGCATCTGTGCTGTTATTGTCCTGGTGAGCGTATACAGAGAATGCTGTGGTGTTTAAACCTGCTGCCAAAATGGCTGCTTTTCTCTTAATTAATAATTTACGTCATCGAAAGACTCCCCCTCCCCCCTTGCTGAGTGCTGTGCGACCGTAATTAACTCACTGAAAAGATTATAGGAATTTGTAAATAATGAGTTGGGTGTGGGGGGGTACACAGCAAGCTACATAAAGTCCATCTACCTCCTGCCCTGGTGTGGAGAAATGTAAACAAACCAGAGCTCTAGCTTCATTGGAACATAGAGATAAAACATTTTACAATATTTTAGCTTTCATCCAAACAGGAAACATAGAGTTAGCCTTTCTTATGTAAAAGTGAATATTAATTCTAAAAAGTATTAATATTGGATCTAATTCTGAACCCTCATTCACAGTGTACTACATAGACTAGACCAGTAATTGCAAGTTTGTATTCAAATATCGCCATGCCAACATGCCCCCACACAGTATCACTGGATCAGTCATGTACACTGGGTCAATGGATATTAGGCCACAAGCAAACAATTACTTATCCTGTTTGCACGCAAATAGCTTCGCAGCAGCTGCTCATAAAGACAACCCAATCAATGGTGCTTCTATCTAAATATAAATGTTACCAGTTGGTTTTGCACTGATGGCTTAACGAGAGTTTTTTTACTCCGTAAAATGGTCGTGTGACATGCTGGACAAATCAGAGGAAAACATGTTGTGATAAAAAAAGACCTAATCGGCAAACAGTTTATGTGTTTTTAAGTTTTTGTGTTATAAATGATGAATTAGCTGGATGCATGTAGTTTAAACCTCAGGCTTGTTCAGAAAGCGGTTGCAGGTGTGTTTTGCTGTCACTGAGGGAGGCGTGGTCTTATGTTATCTGCTTGCTCCGATTGGATGAGTGTACTCATCCTTTTCTTGTATCTGAATGAATCAAAAACTATATAAACATTGAAATCATGTAAGTCAATGCCGCAGTGGAATTTATCAGACCAGAAATTACGTTAATTATTACATGTAATTAAAAAGTAATTATTTGCTGATATTAGAGTAGTGGCGTCTGTGTTACTGTAAAAATACTACAGGGCAGCATCGGGCCTCCATAGTGAGAACCTGCTCCTGATGTAAATGTATATAGCTCATTCCAAGATGATGAAAATAATGATTTGTACATTTAGGTACATTAATAGCGTAATCATTATTTTTTCAAAGTTCTGCAAACAGAAATTGAAAACGTTCACCTAAACCTTACACGCTGGACTTAATCAAACAAGATATTAATTGCTAAATTGCTAAATTGCCTTTGTCCCTCTATTTTTTTCTCTATTTTCTCCTCCTCCTCCTGCTGCTTAGTGAATATATTTCCATATGAGAGCCAGATTTGGGAGATTGATGAGTTGCTTTACCGCCTGTGTGATGTGCAGAGTGTAAGGGTGGCCAGTTGTAGCTCAGAAGCTACCTTGATGGAACTGTGAGTGGCAGCATTATGGCCAGGTGCGCCCTGAAACAGCCTGAGCAATGACACTCTTCCAAGACTCATATTTCACATTAATTCACGTTTCACTGGAGAGAGGCGGCATATCATGTCACATTCGCCTGCTGATTTACTTCAACTTTACATCGCACCAGTTTCTCTTTCACCAGGTTTCAAAGAAGAGAAGGAAGTAATGACTCCAGATGTTGCTCTCGAGTGTGTTCCGTAACCGTACATACTGTGTGGGTTTCCGAGCATCGCAATGACCATATTAAGATATTTCAGAGCCGCCGAATGAGCAAATGCAAAATAAACATTTTGGGAAGGATATTCCCTTGTCTCCCTGATTCATTGCAGCTTTTAAGCACTTTGGGTCATTGCTTTTCCAAACCGCAAGGCCTCTCATAATCAAAGCCACATGTTGACCGTGGGCTGGCTCTGCTCACCAGAATGAGCAGTGTTAACAATGCCGAGCATTAGAATCGACACTCTTTCCATCAGCTCGCTTTAATTTGTTTGTCTGCCTTCAGAAGAAGGTCCGCCAATGATTTTTCACTGCCACTCTCCCACTCCCCCTCCTTCGTTGGTTGGTTCCTGCGGCCTGTGTGCTCTCCGCGGACACAATTTACCTGACCACATCTGCACGTGGCGCCTGCCCTTGCACTGCGTCTGTAAATGCAAATTGCAACGTGAGTCGACAATGAATCGACAATACAAATATCACAGCGTGTGACCTGTCTCTCCTGTGCGGAGTGTATGGGAGGGGCATGATCAAAGAGAAGTTATGGAGGCAGAGAGGCCTCAGCAGATGACAATAAAGTCATAATAAGCTGCAGCGGTGCAGAGAGGAAGTCAGTCTGAGGCTTGTCTTTATTTTCGAGCATGATGAAACCAAGAAACCATCTTTCCAACCAACAACGATAAGTATTTATCATTTGGAGCATGTGAATGGTTATCATTAATAATCAGGAATGAATATATAGTTAGTGGAGAAAATTAGAAAAAAAATGTTTTGCTAATAAGAGGTGTCTGGAAACTGGGTCATCCCCTAACCAGATGGATACTTGATCCCTGACTCCTTTAGTGTCCCCGGCGCCTGTTCAGTCAGCAAAAAAAGCCCCATAACAAATGTAGGTGGTGAATGTACAAAAGTTAAAAAGTCTCCTCAAATAAGACAATGTTTGCCAGCTAAATAGACAAAAAAATGTAATTTGAAGGTACGTTTTATAGGATTTATTGGCATCTAGGGGGGTGTTGCATTCTTCAGCTGAATATAACACAAGATCCTGCTGTAAAAACATTGTATCAGTAGTCAATAAAACACAAAAGATGTTTAGTTTGTCCACTCTGGGCTACTGTAAAAACATGTCGGCCCCCGTAGACAGAGAGGACCCGCTCTTCGTGTAAATATAGATTAATGGGCTAATTCTAAGGATAATGGAAAAAAAAAGTTTTCGTTATCATAAATTCATGAAAATGTCAGTATGTAATTGTTTTTGTAATATTTTCATTTGTGACGAAAATGACTTAAATTGTACACACTGTACCTTTAAAGGTATTTCCGTGTACCTTATAAACAGCCCATGTGTGGTGGGTTTTCATTTTTCTCCACTTTTGATTCTCAGCTGTGACTCTTAGAAACACATCTGCTCTGCTCCCAGAATTATATGTTTGTCGTCAATGTGTTGTGTTGACAGTGGCGCTGCTCTTAAATGCCTCCAGCCTAATGATGAATTAAACATGAACTTTAATCCGACGTATAACATTTCAAATCTGCCACACACCGTCATGCATTAAAAGGTATAGCATGCAGGATTTTCCTTGAAAAGAGTGTACAGACTATAAATAGATACAAAAGCATTCTCTCATCATCCTTAATGATTCACTAGAAGTGTATGGTAATGTGTTTATCTGCAGATGCTTCTCTCTCCCCCATCGTTGTTTAAAATATATGTTGTGCTTACACCAAGTCCTTCATTGCGTTGTTGGACAAAGAAGTGGGCAGCTTTAGAAATGCTGCATACTTTACCTTTGATTTGAGACATAAATAAAACAAAACCGATCTAGGCTGTGCCTCAGTTGTGGAGCAGATTATTCACCAACCAGAAGTTTTGAAGTGTCCTTGAAGATGAGAAAACATGCTGAATGAGTAGAGTCTATTCCAATTCGTATATCATATAAGCTTTATATCCATATTGCGAATGTGGGGGTTCGGTCAAACTGCAGTTATTGCCCAAGATGTGTCCTTTCTGCATCGCTGTAGCTATTCACCCCACACGTTTCTCCAATGAACCTCCACCACTCCTTTACTTTCATGGTGCATTTCTGTATATTCATTCAACTGTCTGAAATCGAATGTTTTTATAACTATTGGTAAAACACAAATCATGTTCATCAATGAGGTCAGGTTTCAAAGTTTGGATTCTTGTTACGCAACAAATAATAATGACGAATAGTGATGAATTCAGTCACCAATAAAACAACAGAAGGAACAAATAACTCAGCAAACAGGCTAACTGTTTTTCCATTACCTTGCATGGCTTGTGTGGAGGTGATAGTGGCCGAACAGTGGTACTGCAGTTTCTGTTTCACATGTTGCCAAATGGGCGTTAACAATTTTTTCCCATAAACTAAGACGTTGGTATATCAGAGGATAAATATTGTCAGGGCTCATTGAATACCAAGGATAAAGAAATACATAGGTTTTTCCAAGTTGAAAATGTATTGTCCATATTATGACCAATATCTGCACATTATGGATTATGCACTATGGATCAAGGCATGTGCCTCAGAGCGAAGTGAATTGATAAATGTAATTGTAATGTAATTCCCTTGGTGTGATGGTCTTCAGTTTCAATTTTGGATAACATGATTTCATTAGAGAAAAAGACCGGCTGTATATTTCGCGTGAAACATGCACGTGGCAGATAGAACAGCAGTGGACATCTGTCTGCAGGTTCCACGAGGTCAAGTGTCCATTGTTGTGGTGAGTCGTTTCATCTCAACGGTCTGCACTTTTTCCCCTCCCATGTTGCCTAATGGTGCTCACGGTGTTTCTATATTTTTATGTTCTTTTTGTATTGATTTATTTATTTTGGAAGCCACAATGACAGAAACTCTATGATACGATCAGAAGGCATAGGGAAGCCCTGGCTCCTGCCATATTAATCATGGCGGTGAGGGGGCTTTTTGGATTGCCTTTGTCCCTGGCTCTGGTGTAATCAAAGGGTCAGGCCTTGTTGTTCACAGCCTGAGACACAGCATTTAATGAGGATGTTGTGCTCAGGCTCCCTCACTCACTCTAACCCCGTGCTGATTACTGCATTTTGTTTCCCAGTTTTCACTGATCGCTGATACTAAGACCTTTGATTGTTAGATGGCTGAATCCAACCACCTTGATGCTTATCATATGGTGTTTAGAATATTTTAGAAACAGCCAAGATTGTATTTTCTTACAAAACAACAACAACAAAGATAAGGTCTACCAAAAGTCCCGTGAACGAACTGACCACAACTATCATTAAGCCTGTAATGATAATGAAAGGTAAAGTTGATAACCAGAATAAAATGCTCAATGACTGATGGGAAATAAATAGCTATGGATAATTGGAATTCATATACAATTGTAACTTATTTATCTATTTACTATTTATCTTTTACATTACCCACAATACGAGCCATACAAGACAATAAAATCAAAATCAAAATAATCGATACATATACTTTCAGCACATCCTATACGCATATACTGTGATTCATTTCCTATCACCTCTACCGAGGATATTATGTTTGGTCGGAAGAACCCACAGATTTTAAGCGTGGATTTGGACTATGATGCAGATTCATGAGTTTTTTTTTCCACTGTATTCTGGGAGTGATGCTAAACTTTATTCCACTAGATATTCCGTCTATATTCCTTCCTCCTCTTGCTCGAGCTGACATAACTGCGGTGGGCAGAGTCTGATACAGTGTTTGAATTAGAACAGTTTGTGATTTTCACCGAGGGAGCGGCAGGAACTCGGAGCGTTCAAGGGAGTGAATGAAAACAGGAGCTGGGGCGGTGGATAGCATGTGGACACAACATTTCAGACAGTAAACCTATACTAATAGTGACATACATTAAATGCATGACCCCAACAAAGATATGATGGTATGAAGGACTTTGAATTGATACGTTGGCAGTGAATTTATGGTGAAAACACTTTGAGATGTGTGTGAGTGAACAGATTTGTATTTATTATGTTTTAGTGTCTATTAATTTTCCTATTTAGTATCTTTTCATTTTTATATGCATTTTATTGTTGCTATATGCATGTGTCAGTAAGAACATAGAATGTTGCTATATTAACACTCTGTAGGAAATGTTTGTGTACATGCTATCTGATTATGAAATATTTCATATAGAATATGATGATAAGAAATATCTGTTTGTATATGCAGAATACCATTACATTCTTTTTTAAGTATGTCTGCAATGATAGGGGCTAGTCACAGTTCCCAGTTCATACTGATAATATATCGCAGATGTGTTATCTCTCCAACTGATCCAATCTAGCACCACCATGAAGTCAGATATCAAATCATTGCACATTATGCCTGGGCTGTACATGCTGGCACACGTGGGGGCTTGGCATTCTCTGTGGATGCCACGGAATTGGCGCCTATGGCTCTGCTGCTCATCTGCTCATACTGCTGTAACGCCCTGCCTCCACTGCCGCTCATGTTGTTGTGAGTTAAGTCATGTGATTTCAGGGTGACATTGTGGCGGAAATAATTGAGCTTTGTGGAGACACAACACTGTGTACATGCTGTTTTTTTTCCCCCCATGTCGGTTGTTCTTTCTATCGCTTTGCAAAGATGCCTTTACTAAGAGAGTTTCCATGCTGTGTGTGTTGGAGATCAAATTCAGCCACCAGATGGTTTTCTGCTGAGATGGCACAGATCTCCATTTTGCATCATCAAACACGTCACGTCACCCAACTGTTTCCTGCCTGGGCTAATATGCTTGTGTCATTGTGTTGGCCGTGTTCCAGCAAATGTTTGCGTGGCAATAACAGTAACTCACCGGGCTGCAGACACTGCTGACTGTGGCACGGCTCATACAGTCTCCCTGCTTATGCTATGTAAACTGCAGCCAAACAACAATGAACACTAGAGTGCACACTGCATGTCTGGGAGGGACCATGCCCCTGTACACAGGTGAAAACATATTACCTGTCATCCCCATAACAGAAAGTGCACATTTCTCCAGGGAGATTCCCCTGCATGGAACCATCCATCCATTTTTCTACAGCAGCTTAACCTGTTTAAGGTCCCGGAAGAGCTGGGTCCTTGTCCCAGCATGCACTGGCTTGGAGTGATGTATGTGCATCAGACAGGTCTGTTTGAATGCTCCGAAAACATACAGGTGAAACAACAGCTGAGGACATTAGCGATGTACGCGGTCATGTTAAGTGTAGGGTTAACGCGCACATATCCCCTTCCACATATTAAATAACACCGGGGCAGTGGCTGTTTTCAGAGCGGTGTCCCCTTGTCCCGCGTAGATGCTGTGGAGCCAGCGCAGAGTTATTCCTTGTCAGCAGTCTTTCACCAACATACTATATTACCGGTATGTCATTTTTTATCATTTGTGTGCTGGATGCTGTGTGCAGAGCCGTATATCAATAGTTTGTGGTGCAGAGTGGAGTTAGAAAACGTATTCATCCTACCTGGTTAATCTGCAGTCGATTTTTTTTTGTCAATGTGTTTCATTAAAAGAGTTCATCATTTAATCAACTGCTGATTCTTTGATGTATTACATTTGTGCTATGTCAGACTGGTGTGGTGGAGTTTATTTCCATCTCTACCGACAGGACTGGAAAATAAATAATTGGTGTATTTAAGTAATTACCTGCATCATATGAATTGTTTTATACCCTGAAATGATCCCTTTTGTTTACATCCGGAGTGGCTCTTCTCAATATGGAGTGCATACATCCCATCATTCTTTTCAGTGTTAATGATGCCTGAATGCTGCTGTAGGCTCTCCCACATGCTTGGTATGGAGGGGTGAGGTAATGGGTCTTCAGTTGGCACACTGCAACAACTTTTAAAGGTGCAGTGTGTAAGATACTGGGAAATTTCTCACTTCTATCTGTAGATAAAGAGTATATACCGACATTTTTATGAATGTGTAATCACCTGAATATATGACACTCTTGTCACATTACCCCAAAATGAGCCCTTCAATGTATATTTACATCAAGAGCGGGTCCTCTCCATGGGGCCCGCCATGTTTTTACGGTTGCCCAGAGCCGACTTACTAGCCATCCTCTGAGCTTTATTGGCAATTTACGGCTGTCATAGGTGGGGATTAAACATGCAACTTCACCAATAGATGTCATCAAATCGTACACACCCCACCTTTAAACGACTAACATAGTCGTCAGATGTATGAAGAAGTTGTAACTTTTCATGACAGAAAATTTAAAATTCAGCCAGATATCAGGTATTGTGGTGTTAAAATAAATGTTGCACTTTTCCTTGAAAGGTGCAGTGTGTACGTTTTGGTGACATCTAGCGGTGAAGTTGCATGTTGTATCCATCACCTCACCCTCACCCTTCTGAGCATGGAGGAGAACCTATGGTAGACTTCAGTTGTCTTTAAAGCTCAAAAGATGTTCAGTGCGTCCACTCTGGGCTACTGTAAAAACATGGTGGCCCCTGTAGAGAGGACCCGCTCCTCATTTATATATATATTAATGGGCTCAGTTAAGGGTAATGATCGTGTCACTTCAACATGATACTAGCAATAATTGAAATATAAAAGTAATCTGGCAGTGTTGGGATCCATTTAGCTTGTTGTAGGTTATCTGATATATTAGGAGAGAGATATGAGCAACTTGGTCAATATAATGAAGGCATGCTGACCCACACACACAGTGACATTTGACATCTTATATCAAATTTCCTACACGAAACAAATCCTATTATACAGATAATTATGAAATGATTAGGTCGATCTTTTATGTAATAGGATTTCCACAAACTTTTCATACAGTTACCTACAACTTTCCTTATAGGGACCATAAAATAATGACAACAATATGCTGCATTAAACTGTTTAGAATTTACTACAAATGTATTTAATTCAATCATGCCATTGGAAATTGATCACTGGTTTGTGCAGGGATAAACTGAGCGCAAAATGAGTATCTGCTCTCATATTTTTTCACTGTAAGCATGCATCCCTGGAGGCATGGTCAGATAAACAATTATTTCAGATTTATGTGAAGTTGTTTTTATTTGTTTATCTAAATGTTCCCCTCCACATGGTTAAAAGCGCCATATGCTCATCTGTCCCAGTAGGCGTGAGGTATGCCAACCAATCTCAGCAGATGTGCATCATCCTGAGCAGGACGTCAGTGATATTAAGCTAATGAGCATAATTATAATGGTAATGGCTTCACCATTGTACAGCGTTATTAAAGGTTCAGTGTTCTGATCATTTTGACCTCTAGCGCTCAATGTCTGTCTTATTGCCTCATTGTACATCACCCCCTCCTGCTGGTGTCTGTGCATACTAAGCGCATCACACACGTGTTATATTAATGATCTTTTGCCCACAGTATACACAAGTGTAGGTGGGCGGATGTGTAATCATTCCCAAGTTGTACCCTCAGTGACCTGTCTCGCTAATATGGCCATTAAGGAGAGTTATTGTGGCCGCATGGTGGTGGTGTAATGATTTGCAGGGAATGCAAATACGTAAAAAAATAATAGAACAACATCTCCAGGTTATTATCATGCAGTAAGAAGGAGTTTACCCACAATCTCTCACACACACACACACACACACACACACACACACACACACACACACACACACACACACACACACACACACAGCAAAAAGCTGGTGGTAGACACTATGAATCACGATGAACTTTAGGGGAATATAAATTAAAACTATAAAGCATTATTGACCATTTAAATCTCCTTAAAATGATATTCTTTTGATTACACTGAATTAATCAAATGTACGTATATGGCGTGAGAAGCTGGCTTGTAAGGCTACATATATTAATTTAGATCGTCATAAAGACAAACTTTTTCTGCAATAACCTTGCAGGATATTTGCATTTCAGGTTTTTTTTGTTTGTTTTTAGCATATATTTCATACAATATGAGATGTAAATCTTTGCAAAGCATATCATAATCACGTATCATAGTCAGTGCAAGGAATGGGTCAGATGTATTTGCATTCGACGCGACATGTTCTTCCAACCCGTGCTTTCTGTTTGCTCACTCTTGTGCCTACCTGTGTGCCCACTCATTGATTTGAGACTCCGCTGTGAGCGACACCGATAGAGAGGAGGAGAACTGCATCCGCGCAAACATGTAGAAACAGAAATGACCAGCTGACGAGCAAATAAGATGAAGAACATACGGCTCTGTAGTTTGTTTAACGAAAGAACACAGTGGAGGCCTGTTTTAAAGGAAAGATGAAGTTAAATGACACTGGCGCTGTATAGAAAATAAAATCACAACAAAATTGACTTGATCTTGTGTGTGTGTGTGTGTGTGTGTGTGTGTGTGTGTGTGTGTGTGTGTTCCAATAGAATGGTAGGGGAAACACTGCTGTGGTTCAAAATGATCAAATTATATAGTTTTATGATAACGGCAGTTTCGTAAAGTCACATATTTATGACCAAAATATTTGTAAGGTCAACGACATCAACTGAGTCACTGATCTGCGTGTCCACTGTGTGTACCCGGGGGGGCAGGGGCGGCGGGGGGGGGTGGGCGGTTTGTCGGAGGGGAAACACCGACATGATCTCCTCTCTGATTATGGCCTCCAGCGTCAGCAACCGTGAAACCACTGGTCAACCAGTAATATGTGGATACACATGGATTCTCAGGAAATGAAGCATCGCTTCAGTGTACAATCCAGCGTAATTCTACCTAATAGATAACATCTGCTGTTTCAACATACTGATGCAAACCGGACATGTCCCTCTGTGGCTGCTCTGGAATAAAATCCTTTCCACTGCTGAAACTTGGTGCCACAAGTGACACAGCGTCCTTATCACCAAAGTAACACTTGCTGTGAAACAAATTTCAATTATGAAAATAGATTAAAAGTTATTTTTAACCCTTGTTTTGAGCAATATAATGCAAGTAATGCACAGCAGTTGCAGTATTGAGGAAATGGCTTTTAAACAATGGGTGCACTTGTGCCAGTTGCTTTTCTGTTGTATCGCTGACAAAGACACTTCTCTCTTCTTTTAAAGGTGACGTGTATACGATTTTGGTCATTTTTGTCACTTCTAAAAATATTACAAAATAATTACATACGGACATTTTCATGAATTTCTGATCACCTAAATGTATTGTTTTGTTCCCTTACATTTAATTGAGCCCATTAATATATACTTCCATGAGGAGTGAGTCCTCTCTACGGAGGCTGCCATGTTTCTACAGTAGCCCATAGCGGACGTACTAAACATCTTTTGACTTTTAATGACAACAGAAGTCTTCCATATGGTCTCCTGCATGCTCAGAAGGGTGAGGGTGAAGCGATGCATTCAACATCACCTTCGATGTCCCTAAATCTTACACACTGCACCTTTAACCACTCATTACGGGGAGTTGTAAGATCCCATCCCACACTGATACCAGAGTAATCACAGGTGCCAATGAAACAGCCTTGACTTAAATCTCCAAGATGACCGAATGGCTCGAAATATTTCTGTGGCTGTCGAATGCCTCGTATCTTGTACATCTAGAAACCGAGAGAGATCGCGCTATTTTATACACTTATGGATTTGTGGGCCTGACCAGAGCTGATATGTGAGCAAATACTGGGCTTATAACTTGACAGATAGGAAACAAATACTGTACAGTTCCAGAGGGGCAGCTGTGTTGGTGTGTGTCTGTTGGATGTGTAAGCAGCCAGTTCTCCATGAAAACTTTTGCCCCAAGCTTTCCATAAGTTGGAGGTTGTGATGGACTCTCTCTTCTCCCCAGTAGTAAACACTTAGAGCAGCTTTCAGTAAAGGAGTAGTGCACAGGATTTGGTGGTTGTCGATTGTAAACGCCAAAGCCAAAGATGTTCCCTTGTCCAGAGGATGCCAGAGGGACCCTCAATGCCAGAGGGACCTGCAAGCAAAGAGTCTTTACAATGATTTATTTATTTGTTAATTTCAAGGAAAATCCTGCATGTTATGCTTTTAATGTATGGTGGCACAGGACAGACCATCCCAAGGCACATGTTATATGTACGATTAGATTTCATGTTTAATTCATCATTTGACCCGAGGCATTTTGGAGCAGCACTATACCATCAACACAACACATCGACGGCCTCCAGATAAAACTAGAACCAGAGCAGACGGAGCCGCGTTTCCAAGAGTCACGGCTGAAAATGAAAGGAGGAGAAAATGAAAACTCATGTGGCACGTTGGATTTTTATAAAGTGCCTAAAAACTTCACGTGTCAGAGGACTTATGATTTATGAAGCCTTCACTGTATTGGTCCAGTATAGTTCATGACAGCTGACAAAGCCATTAATCATGTGGTGTGTATTCTGCACTTCCCATGGGGCTGATCTACTGTCATTGATCATTTTTATGTCAACAACATCGGACCAGAGACACAGCCCGGAGATATTAAACTTTAAATAAAGATGATGGGGACATTTCCCAACATGGTTTCGTGGCACACAGACTGGTAGGACTTGTGGCCAGGCTGTCGTGTTGCATCGCAGACCCTCTGGATCTCAGTCACTTTACAACCACTGAGGTTTGGTCACTCTCCGTCAGCAGAGATAATCCAGTGCCGGCTTAACCTGGATGTTCACTGATGTAGTAAATGTGAAAATGCATCAGTTCACGCTTTAATCTTAATTAAAGATAAGAGCTCTGATTCAGGCAGATTAGATGGAGGTGACATATCACATTTGTCACACCCCCTCTTCACAGGTGACCTCACAATCAGCAGGACTCAAAAGAATATTGTGAAAATAATGGAAGACATAGCAAAGATAATGCCAATCTTTAAAATGATGTCGTTTCTTTGTGTTCATTTCAATATAATCAATACCTCTCACCCCTGCTTCCCCTCCTAAGCATGTAGTATAATCTATGGTGGCCTTGGGTGATTCTTAAAATCCATAAGGTGTTACTTTTACTTGTGCAAATAAATGTGATGGTGCCTGATGGCCTCCCTATATAGAACAATTAAAGGTACAGTGTGGGATTTTTTCAATGATGTCAAAATATAAATCTTATTGGATTGTTCAAAACTATGTTTTTATCAAATGTGCAATGAACCCAAGACATAAAACAAAATGTTTATTAAATAAGTAAAATAAACAAATATTAAAAATACATTTGTCATGGATGAGCACCATAAAAGCCATCGCTATATATTTTCCGCTATAGACGCCATGACAGTACAAGAGACGTGCAGGGACATAAGACTTTAGCGTCTTTGTCTTTGCCCTTTTTGTCTGTCTCCAGATCAGTTATTTTCATTTCATTTTACTCTACTGTTACATATATTTTTCTTGAATTTATAATGATTTACTTGGTAGCCAGCAGGTAGCGCTGTGCAATGTGTAATTTCCGGGCCTGAATTATGTTTCTGCATCGGAACTGGAGATACATGCATAGCCTACATGCAGATATGAGTACTTATCTATGCAACTGTCTGTTAGCTGCAATATGTTGTTGAACCACTAGTAGGTGCAGAGCAGAAACGGTGGTGGCAGCAGAGCTTTCCCTGTTCCTCTTGAGTTTTTCCCAGTTTCTGGTCTCACATCTGTGTTGATTCAACACAAATAGCCAGTGCCTCTATATGGATCAGATGTAGAATATATATATGTATATTTGTGCACACCACAGATCCTCCCAGCTAAGCAAATTGTGTCCAAGTTTCTAAAGTCAAGCTCGATGGTGGAGTGAGGGGACTCTCTACCGGGAACAGGAGAATCAGTCTTGGCTTTTGTTGTCTGCATTCCTGTGATATGTAGTTACATTTTAGAGGTGGTGCACGTCAATTACAAAATAGCCGTCTGCATAGAGGTTTGTCTTTGTCAGTGACAGCTTAGCAACAGAGAAGCCTGACCACAGGTAGAAATCGGGCTTCTCTCTTGATTTGTTGTGACAGATGCAAGTGCCAGTAAGTTGACAACCACCTCACATATCAGCTGCCTACTTGTTGGAAGGTTTTAAATCTGAGGGGGTTGAACCATGCTCTCACTGCAAGATGGGTAAAACATACCCTACCACCCGAGGGCAATGTCAAGACCAGATGTTTTAGCTTCGTCTTTGCGAGCTGCCCTGTCATCCATGTTTGTATTCAATTCGAGAAGTGGACAAGACTTTACAAAGTACATCTACCACCACAGTGATTCTCAACTGGTGGGTCGGGACCGAGGGCAACCTCCGGCGCAGACGGATGAAGCACAGTAGGAAGTGAAAAAAATAGCAGTTCATAGGGTAACCGCTCTAAAAGGGAGCAAATCCCCATAGATTCCCATGTTAAAACGATTAACTTTAGAGGTGAATTAAACATGTTTAAAGCCTGGTACAAACTTCACTTTTGGTCTCAATCAGTCACATGTGTTACCATGACAACTGTACAGGGGGTGCATTTTTTTTTCTGCTTATTTTTTTATTTTATTGACGTTTGAAATTGCACACATTTGGGGGAGTGGTCTCTTGACTCACACCCGAGCCGACCTGCTACGTACCGCGGATAAGGTGACGGCACCACAAGCCGACCCACAGCTCCGTGTGTGTTCCACCTCTTTGCACGTTTTTGAAAGAACCGGGAACCAGGAGGAGTTAGGATTTGGCAAAATGGCAACTTGGGGACTCGCCCACAATTTGACACAAAACTACTCCGCTGAAACCATCGGTTGACGTCACAGATGCTACGTCTATCTTTGTATACAGTCTATGGTCGGGACCGCAAAGTGGGTTGCAGACCACTTTTCAGTGGGTCGCGGGCCTTTGACTGGAAACAAAAAAAGTTAAGGAGAAAGAATCGTGTGCTTTATATTGAAGAGGATCTTTTATGCATCTATAAATATGGATTTTTTTTATATTGACAACAAATCATGGGATATACAGTATGTACGTTTCATTACCTAGTATCCCTGAGATGCACTTTTTGGTTTTTAATTAACATGCAGCTAATTGAGTGTAAAAGGGAAAAGTTCCCTCTCTAGCATCGCCACCTGCTGGTCGTTTTTCTTTATCATTAGACTTGTTTTCTGTAATGGCATGCTGTGATATTCTGTGCTATGTCAGCTTCAAACTGCACCATCTTTTTATTAAAGACATTTGACAAGTTGAACATTTTCTTCGATTTGGGTTGCGGCTCATCATGAAGTGGTGATGGTGGGTCCTGAAGCCCGACCTGCTCAGGACCACTGTACCACCATGTCCAAACCAAACATCGGTTTCTTTTATAAACATTTGCAAGTGAATTAAGATCGACTCGATAGAATTCATCAGCGAATCAAATGGTGGTCAGAGGAGACAGAAGTGAGTGGTTGAGACAATACATTAATGGATGGATGAATGGAAGCCATTAAATAAGACAATCAAATGCTATGGATGTTTTTCAAGAGGGACAAAACACAACAATGTGAGCGGTACAGTTGTGTTGTTTTGCACTGTTGTGGCTGTTGCAGGAATTATGTAACGTATTTATGCATCAAATATAGCCACAGCCGGACATCATTGCATGCACGTGTTGGCTTACAATCTCATTATATGATTTTTGGTTATGTTTTTATTTGCATGAATCAATTATCTGGATCACACAAAAACTATATCAGATTGGTTACAATGAAATTTGGTGGAAGTATTGGTCTGAAGCAATTACATTTTACGACATTTTCCATTTTAGGAAAATGTCATTTCATGTCAAATTGAACATATTTTATAGGCTAACATCTATTTTAATTAAATTTGATTGATTTGAGTTTGATTGATGGGGCTTTGGTGAAAGTATGCCATTGTGAGTCATTTTTTTGTCATTTATATGCTGAAGTATCGTGCAATCAGCCAAAACCTGAAGAGGGAGCATAGTTATCTTGCTGTAACTGCTGCTGGAATCATCCAACTTTGTAATTTGCAGTATATTTCCCAATGGATCTGCACCATTAGCAACAGCTGAATTCAAATTAATCTACCTATTAGTTGCCCAATCCCATAATTTGGTTGTAATCTTCACTAAGGAGGTTATATCTTCATCTGAGGTAGATACAGTAGTTTGCTTGTGCTGTACCAAGATTGAAAAAAATGACAAGAACAAATACCACAACACTTTGAAGGATGCAGTCAAAGTCTAGAAAGAACCCTTTACTTTGCATTTCAACGCACATCTGGATATCTTCATGGGTCTTGATGGAAAACTATAGTCAGGTAAAGTTAAAGGCAAATTGTATGAAGTCATCCCTGTCAGTCATCTGTAATGAGCCACTAGAGGTACACTATGCGTTGGTGTGGTAATCAATAGTGTAGCTTACATAGAACATGGCTATTGCACCAAGTCCTGTTACGGTTCCGCTCTCTCTCTCTCTCTCTCTCTCGCGCGCGCGCTCTCTCTCTCTCTCTCTCTCTCTCGCTCTCTCTCTCGCTCTCTCTCTCTCTCTCTCACACACACACACACACTAACTACACCCTGTGTCAGTCATAATTCAATCATCAGCCACACCCACTCCCCACAGCTGCAACTCCTCAGCACAATCAGCACTGACCTACATAACCCCCCAGTCCCACACACACACAAGTTGCCAGATTGTCATGTCATCGAGCGTACTCTGCAGCATTATCCACTCTGATTTCTTGTGTATGACCTTGCCTGCTTTTGACCAACCCTTGCTGCCTGTACCTGGTAACCTGACCTGCATTCTTGTTTGTCACCACGTCTTTGCCTGTGCCCATCTGCGTGCTGTGTTGCCTTGCCTGACACCAGTAAAGCCTTTTACTAACTCCATTCTGCTGTCTGCCTCTTGTGCTGCTCTTGGGTCCAACAGCAAGACATTATCAAGTCCTACTGGTGTTGCAGGGTAAGGTAGGGCCTTATCTGTTTTGAAACACCAACCAATAAACCTCATCCCCTTAAAGGTGCTGTGTGTAAGATTTCAGTGAATTTTTGTCCCTTATTTCTGTAGAAATAGAATTACCCATAGTTAGGTTGGAGAGTGCCTCTGTTTGATAGACAACCTCTAGTGCAGACACACACGCCCACACTCCGTTTGTGACGTCACGAATTGCCTTGTGTTGCAAAAAGTGGGTTTTGCTGCTCCTGCTGAAGCAGCCACCGTCTTTGTTAAATTACTCAAACATGCGTTTAGGTCATTGTATGCAGTTTCGACCAGATTATTAGTGATACTTCTACGCTACAACAGCGTGTTTAACTCCAAAAGTGAGAAAAACCACAATAGGTCCCCTTTAAGGACCTGATGAGGAATATATGAATGTGTGTGGCTTTGGTGCAGCTTGGTAGACTCCAAAGATGACTGTTGAGTTCTTCTTAGTGCCAGACCTTTTTCTACTTTTTACATCAGTGACATGCTGAAGTGTAGTAACCCCCCCCCCTCCCCTCTCTCCATAAACTCCGTGGAAGTCACTGAACTGCGTCACATTTTATTTCACACGTAAATGCGAACAGATCGGGTTGGTTGAGCCTGACAGTGATTGAGCCGAGCACTCCGAGCGCAGAGTCCGTCGCCACAGTCCGTCGCCTTGCCGCCCCTGTTAAAGTTCACAGAATATCAATAATGCGTAGAAACATGGTAATCAAGTTTCACACTGCTCACACGGTAAAGACTGCGACCAATTTCCAGCAGAGGTTGTGAGCGAAGCCGGCGGCACTCAGTGGCAATAGTGTTTTAATCACTCTGTCACAGACTTGAAGCCAGTTTTAAGAGCTCGGCGAGACATGATGAATGATGGCGTGGGCCCAGCAACAACTGGCGGAGTCTGCCTTGTTGCTATGATGCTGCGATGGAAACGGCTGATTAGTGGCATCTGGGAGGATGATTAATTGATGCAAACACATTTCAATTTAACGGCTCTTTGATCAATTATTAATGAACACCCCCGCCCCGCCCTCTCCTCACTTCTCTCCCTTCCTTTATTATGTACAACTTCAATTATCAGCCTCTCTGCTTTGACCTATCGCTGCCCTCTCAAACTCTGGAACTGTGTACGCTATCTATCTCTCAATGAGTGAAAATAACATTGAGATATATATATATATATGCAGAATAACTCACTTTCACTTACTGGAGGCCTGGTGCAAATGAAGGCTGCAGAATGAATACACATGCTCGCAGAGAGGAAGAGCCATCGAGCGCTGGTTCATATCAACCTTCGTGGTGTATCCACAAAGCTGTCGCACTATCCTCCGAGCTGAAATATAAATTCAACAAAGAGCGCTTGATTTCTCCCGTTTCAGGACGTTTATTCCTCATACCCTCGAGGAGCTGCATATTGGAGCGCATATTTAGTCCTGAATGTGATGTTGGAAATGGTCCCCCCTCGAGGCATCACTGCCTTCCTTCTTGTTATCTCACTTGTCTTGTGAAATGATGGTGAAAAGGAAAGAGCAAATAATAAAACAAAAAAAACAACCTATCGAGGTATGTCAGTTGGGCTTGATTGTTCCAGTGTGGAGGTATTTTCTCTCTTTCTTCCCTTTTTCCCTATGCTATTATCGGTGCAGTATCTAATTGCCTATAACAGCCACTGCTATTATCCGACACTTATCTGATATTTGGAAGAAAAAAAACCATGAGGTGCAGTTTAATGACTGTGTTTGCGCCTAGCTCAGCGCGGAGGTCAAACTACATTAGAAAATTGAATATTTAAGAGGATCGAATCAATTTGTTTTATGCAGCAGGCGGGATTATTACAGTTGAGATCAATTGCTTGTGCTTCGCAAATTAATTGTGATGGAGTTCATAACAAATACAATACGAATCAAGCTCCTCAGACTCAAGGTTTCCACAGAGTCACTCAAACATTTTCCTCTGAGTGGGTGTTTGCCGACCCTTTTTTTTTTTCTTCTTTCAAAGTACAAGACAATCATGTGTAGCCTCGAACGCTTTGAAATCCATTTTGGTAAAAGGGCAAATGATGCCTTCCATATCATTTTATTGCAGTCATCTCTCCTTTTACTGGTATGTTTACTCTGAGGGAAATGCTCTCTACCCCCTCACCCTCCCAGCTATAAATAATTCATTAAGGAGCCGGGGATAACAGGGGTATAAAGAAAAAATATATGTATTGCTAGTGATCTGGGAGGAAAGCCAAAGGATATATCAGACACAATTATGGCGAAAGGGGAGAATAATTCCCTGCGTGTACTCTTTGGCCCCACTTGTCCCCTTGGCTCTGTTCTCCAGCTCCTGCAGCCGGCGTGGACGGGTGCATTAAGACACACAGGTGGAGTGATCAGGGTTGAAAGTGACCCTCTGCTCTCAACACTGGCGCAGAGCAGCAGAACATCAGGCTAAGCCACTTTGACTCTCCCGGCTCACTTAATTGCTCGCTGAACCTGGCTGCAGCATCGAGCCTTCCTGACTTACTGGTCCCCGGAGAGTGTATCAGGAGTGCTCTGTCCAGCTAATCGCCTTCTTTGTCCCCCATCATCCCCACACAGTTTGTCCACACGTTGTGACAGGATGGTCATGATGACAGTGGCCCCCTCACCTTCTCTCTCCTGCTCCCCAGCTCCCCGATCGCGATCTCATTTCCTCGGCTCCCAGATTCCAGCAGAGTGGCACTGATGAAAGGGAAATTGCATTTTATCTCCGGGTAAAGTAATACAAATATTTCCTTTTGAAAATAAACACAAATGAGTCCTGTACTTCAACACACACTGGCAGATTTTTATTTTATTTTTACATATTTTTTCCTGTCTTGCATTTATACATTTTCTCATCTGTAAAAGCTACCGTCAACATTCAAGGACACCAGGTAATTGGATTTATAAAGACCTCTGTTGGTCAGAGTGCTCTTGTAAATGTGAAGAGGTTCACTGTTGATTTTTACTATTTATAAAATTCAACACATAACCTCTTTGGAAAAGAGTGACACATCAGCACCATACATATTTTAATCTTTTCTCTTAGATTAAAAACCACAGAATATGGCCGCTTACTTTCAAAGGACCCGATTGTTAAATTGTCAGTGGCCCATGCAAACCATCACCACAATGACGCTCTGGGTGTCAAGTGCTGCTGCTCTAAGTGATGGAGACATTCAGAGGAAAAGCATATTTATCTTATTGGAGTCACTCCAGGCAAAAAGCAGCAGCAGCAAGAAATCCCAACAAGACTCAAGGCGACTTTTTTGAAGTTGTGATAAAACAATATTTTACGGTACGTTAAAGCTGACTTTGCAAACTGGAGGAGCTTTTTTCACCCGTGACGAGGAGGAGCAGGAAAATGCACATCCACAGATTTAGTTATACACCATATTTTCTATAACATCTGACTCCTGCTCCTACTCGAGAGTGACACCTGCATGATTAAGTAAGTAACTTAGTTTGGATACAAATTTGGATGCAATTGGACAATAAACTCTCGAGACACCAGTCTGTATTACCAACAACAACAACTGGATAAACTGCTCAAATGTTTGTGTCCAAAAAGGAAAACAAGTAAAATATCTTGCATATATGTGTATTTGAAGCAAATTGTCCGTAACTTCTAGTTCCCGGTTCATTCAAAAATGGGAAAAGAGGCGGAACACACACACAGCTGTGGATTGGCCGAAGGTGCCGTCACCCACAGTAAAAAGTTGCCAGACATTAACTTATTCGCAAATGACCAAATTCTGATATGGCGGGTGTGTATATGTCTCGTCTACCACCATTTGCGCAATTTTAACTCATCTTTGACCAACCAGCTTCAAGCTAGTGCAATAACTCTACTCAGTGGTCAGGTGTCTTCCTCCCAGACGTCTGTCTTTATTGAATTTCCAGGTATGTAGATCATAAGGGAAATCTTCCATTTCCTTTTTCTATTTGTATTGCCTCCATTTAAATTTGCCACCTAGGTGAATTGTATTTTTTTCCCCACCAATAGGAGGTGCAGTCACTATAACAACAGTCATTCAATTCCACTGGAAATATATACATATATATATTTTACAGGGCCAGCTAGTCATAACCTCACACTGACTGTACAACAAAGTGCTGTGCATGTGACTGCGATAATACAGACGCACTAGTTGTACAGAGCCTGGACTGTGATGTCTGTTTTATTGCTTTTTTCTCCCAAACTGAACTCAAAGCGCACGACACAAATGAGCAGCTCATTAGTTTGCAACTTGCAGTACAGAGCCATGCAGGAACACGGTGAGCTAACTCTCACTGTGCTGTATTTCCAATAATAATCTGTCCCAAGCTGGAAATGATAAGCCCGCTTTTGTGTTTGAAACAATGGGACTTTGTTGCCTGGCAGGAGTTAGCTAAGATTTTTGTGAGTGGAGCGTAACAGTGCTCCCGCACCCGTTGGTAACAGCATTATGTGAAGACAGTGAATGGAAAGATTGGCAACGGCAGCAACAGTATCCATGGGGGGCAGGGCTAAATTCATTCTTTATTTTTCAATTAGCAGCTTAATTGACTTTGATTTATTCATTTTCGTAAACAGTACGAGTGCACGTTTGTTGTTCACACGATACATCAAGTCTAATTGACATATAGCTAAGTCCCGCCCCCTAGGCCCACTCGCACAGACATTCGGTCAGCTGTACAATACTAACAACGGCAGCTGTCAGTGTTAAAGACATATTGCGGGATGCTGTACAGATATTTTAGAAACCGATCTTAAGACCTTAATGATTTCACACAGAAACCATCAACAGGGCCTTCACGGTGTCGTGGAGGGATATATTTAGAATTTAAATGTATGGGTACAGGAAGTGACGAGACAACGTTGGATGCTCAAGTTGACCGATCCCCAAGTTTTCACGCTGAAATCCCCGGGTAATCTTTTTTAAATTGAGACTATCTTACAGTCTATGGCTCAAATCTCTGAATCTTCTCCAGAGTCAAAAAGCAAGTCATACCACACCAGAAAGATCTGATATATAATGGAAGTTAAAGTGTGAGGATGTAAACTTGTTAATCTTGCTTTCCTACATCGTGGCGCTGTTGCAGAATGGAAGGCTTAAGAGCTGTGCATGAACAAGACAGCGTTTTCATTAACAAGGATTAGGCTCGACGTAGATAAATACTTATGTAAATCTGCGGCAAGAGACCATGGACTGTAAAAAGCGCACGTTTGTCTGCTGAAACTGGAAACATGACTCCAACATTTTTGAATCACACGACGACCTGCTGCTGGCCGCTGAGCCACAGAGATGACGATAAGGTGCTCAGATGCTTTGAAGATTGCAGAGCGTATTCAGAGTTGAGGATGAAAGCTGCTCTGTGCAAATGACCTTAGCTGCGCTTTTTATTCAACGACATCTGCCCTTTCGCGTGAGCTATGAATCACCTGAGACCTGACCTTTACAAAACAATGGGCTATTTACCCAAAGGAAGGTGATGGCATATTATTAGCGGTGAGGTGATGAGAATATCTCCATACTGTATCATATCGGATCGAGGGTATTACAGGGAAGATAATAAGCGTGTCGATAACCCTTTAAAGGTTTACGTTTCACACTTGATGCAAATCGACTGTGAATGGAATGGTTTTTTTTTTTAATCCCCTTTGTACTTATTATTGTTATTGTCCACATCCATTTCACTTTTCATCGTATACACTGTATTGTCGGATACAACGACAGGTTCCGACAGCTTGATCATCACCTGGTGCGGGCTGCATTATAGATAGATCTTGAATATTAATAATAATAATGATAATAATAATAATAATAATAATAATAATAATAATAATAATAATAATAATAAGTACTTCTCAAACCAGTAACAAAGTGATTAAAAACAAATGTAAAGCATCATACAATCAAACATTTAATTGTATTATTAAAATATCAAAAACATTAAAGGTGCGGTGCGTAGGATTTGTTGAAATCTAGAGGTTAAGTAGCATGTTGGATCCATCACCTCTTACCCGGCCAAGCATGCAGGAGAACCCATGGTCCCGCTCTGTTGTCATTAAAACTCAAAATGTATTTAGTATATCCTTTCTGGGCCACTGTAAAAACATGGCTGCCTCAGTCTAGAGGACCCCCTCCTCATGTTGATATACATTAACGGGCCCATTTTAGGTTAATGGGGAAAAAAATGATACATTTAGGTGCATATGAATTCATGAAAATGTCTGTATGTAAATGTTTTGTAATTTTTTTTAACCAATAGAAGTGACGAAAATGAAAAAAATCATACACACTGCATCTTTACTGTAAAATATGCTAAATATATATGACATGAAATTAGGTTAAAAAAACAGCTTATTCCATGTAGGTGAGATACTTCTTATCACTATTCATATTTTTATAGTTTGGTTTTATTTAGGAATGTGATGCAGGAATCATGAAATGTCATGATAAACATCTAAAACTGACTCTATTGATTGAGAGTGTGAATCAATGGGACCTCGTTACCATGGCAACAACTCCTGATCGCTCATGTATATACTCAGGTATGATGGCTCCTCTGAAGGGTGTGAGCGGCTGCAGGTTCATCTACAGTACTGTAATATTTTCAGAAGAGACAAAAATGACTCGTATCTTCTAATCTAATGATAATTGAAGGCAGACATACGTTTTCCTATATGCTTGGAGGTGAAGGGTGAGATGAAGGATATTAACTGCAACATGCCACTTCACCACTAGATGTCGCTCAATCCTACACTTTGTACCTTTAAA
>JAFBJT010111271.1:78568-101028 GCA_016785325.1 Chascanopsetta lugubris | reverse complement strand
TGAAAATATATTAAATCATATATATATATATATATATATATATATATATATATATATATGTATATATATGTATGCATATATATATATATATATATATGTATGCATATACATACCTCAGATTATAATAAATTTACTCCGTATCCTCTATTAATGATGGAAAAGAACCCCATATATGTGTAAAAATATTTTCTCTACCCTTTTGCTCAATGTTCTGTGTTTTTGTGGTCGTGAAATGGTTCGATGTTTGATATATCTCGCTCCAAACGACATTTTGGAAGTTGCCCTCCTGTTGCTTACAGCTGTGTTTTCCGTTCACTTCTCGAACTCCTACGTAAACAATAGAAATCGTCTGAGGGCCGTGTTGTTGTTGATGGTGTCGTGTGTGCAGGGCGAATCCTGTGTGGCTGGATCCTTTCTGTCGTAATCTGGAGTTGGCTGCGCAGGCGGATCACGAGGACGACCTGCCCGAGAACCTGAGTGAGATCACGGACCTGTGGAACAGCCCCGCGCGCACTCATGTCAGCACCGACACTAACCTCACGTCAACATCATCATCATCCCACAGTCTCATCGATTATACAGCTGTCGACTTCTAACGGCTTGTGTTTCACCTCGCCAGGGTACGTTTGGCCGAGAGCCTCAGGCGAAGCCGGAAGACGACCGTTATCTGAGAGCCGCCATTCAGGAGTACGACAACATCGCCAAGCTGGGGCAGATCATGAGGGAGGGGCCTATCAAGGTGAGGCGGCTGCGCGCGGCGTGATCCGCCGAGTCGGGTCACGCGAGAACACGCACCATCACACATTTGTTGTCGATGCGTTGTCTCGCCGTTTGTCCCAGATCGCGTTGAGTCCAAGGAGAAGAGTCCAGATCACGTGTGTCAAACTCACACGAGAGCTAAGAGGCACATGAGTGTCTAAATAGAAAATGATTACACCTGCCACTTTTTATGTGGAGCAATATATTCAGTGGGGTTACATTCACACACGAGTAAATGCATGTACAATATTTAAAACGTGAATCGATTATAATTGATTATAATTGATTATAATCGATTATAATCTGGCCTCAACGCGTGAGGCCAGAAATTTGACAAAACGTCAGGCGGTAATCACGTCTAGTGCCACCATTAAAACCGGCCCCCGTGAGAGCCACCATAGCGCTGATGTGGCCCCTCGGTGGAAATGAGTTGGACGCCCCCCGGCCCGATGATGTGATCCTCTCTGTGCATTGACTGTGTCTGATGCCGCCCGCTGTCACGCCAGGGCTCCCTGCTGAAGGTGGTCCTGGACGACTACCTGAGGCTGAAAACGCTCTTTGCAGCGCGACTTGTCACGGTGTCCACCAGCCAGGGAGACCACTCGTCGGTCACTGAGGTGGGCCCAGACCTTTTGCACCTGCTGCTGCTGCTCTCTGACCTGGCTGGACACTTGTTTCACCCTCTCTTTAGCCCCGTTTCCGATTCTGCCGTCCCGTCGGCCGCTTATCTATCGTCTGGCTACATCCCCAACGTTGATCTTTGGTTCCGACCTCTCTCTACTTTCACGGCTGTTCCTTTCCAATCTCCTGTGGTTTGTTCGATCATCTCATTCTCGTCGTGTGACTCGTTCTCATCTTGTCTGTTTGTCCACAAAGCTGATCCAGAGCGACCTGGATGAAGACGAGGATGAGCGCCTGGGCGTGGGCCGCGGGACCCTGCGCTTCAAGCACAAACTCCCCGTAGAGCTAAAAGGCCCCGAAGGAGTACACGTGGTCCACGGCAGCACGGGCACCCTCCTGACCTCCGACCTCAACAGCCTGCCAGAGGACGACCAGCGGGCTCTGGCACGTTCCCTGGAGGCGCTCAACGCCGACGGCGGGCTCTACTCCGAGCGCAACGCACGCACCGAGTCGGCCAAGTCCACCCCCATGCACCGCCACAAGGACGGAGGGGACAGCGTGTCCGAGAGCCCCCTGGAGATCACGGAGTTATGACTAGCCGAGGCCTCGCTGGTCTGAGTGCCGTCGCCACTCGTGTGTGTGTCCTCGTGTGGCCTCCGCGCCGCCGCCCTGCTGCCCACGAGAGGGAGGGCGGGAGGAGGGAGTGTGTGTGTGTGTGTGTGTGTGTGTGTAGTCTAGGGAACCTCATCAGCGGAACCTCCGGAGGAAGACCTCTGATGGGCTTTTTAAATGGATGTTGTGTTGAAGACGGTCCCGTTTGTGGTGCTTCAAGCGGAGAGTCATTCAAAGGACCCGGAGGAAGTGTCCCACCATCAGCAGGGCACTGGTTCCATCCCCTCTCATCCAAAGAGCTGAGCCGAGAACAGATGAACCCCCCTCCCCGTGGGGGAGGCTCATCGATACATGAACCTTAACTCGGCATAAGGTGCCTCACCCTCCTCCCTGGAGTCACACCTGCACCGCAGACACTCAGACCCCTTTTCCATCAAACTGGCTCCAGCGCTGGTTCGGGGCAGAGACACGCGACGTAGTCAGCAGGTTCCTCTGCCGCACCGCGTCAGAACCCGTTTGTGTTTCCACAGGCAAGAACCAAAGTCAGCGCCACGTTCTTGCGTCATCGCATGGTGAGGAGTTTTTGGATGGTCCACTCCGACTGCGCTCCAGCCCCTTCCTCCGTTCCCTGTCACACCTTATTATTGCCGGTTAGGAGTTTGGACGATCATAGTTTCATGAAGCACTGGGTCTCCTCTTCAGTCCGCTGTTATTTCATCTGATTCATTCACCATTATTGTTAGTAGTGTATCGTGCCGGCTGTAGCGAGACTGTTTTTAAATGCAGCGGATCATGTGTTGTTGGTCACAGTAACCCCGCCCCCTGCCCTCGGACGTATGGGTTCCTGCCTGTAGACCAGCATCGAGTTGGTGTCTGGTTAGGCACCGGTTTTGGGAGGCGGAGCTTGTGCTCGGGCAGTGGAATCGCAAAGAACCGGCACCAAGTCAGGCAATGGCCCAGAACTAGCACGGCAAGCAGTTTGTTGGAAAAGGGGCATCACACACACAAACACACGCTCACTCACACACGTATACACACACACACACACACGCTCAGACCAGCAGATGGCCCTGAATGCTACGCAAAGCTAATGATCCATCTATCGATGAGCTTCTGATCCTTTTTGAAAATGCAAAAAACTATTCTTGCTGATGGACGTAGCCTGGAACAGACTCTTTCAGCTAAGGAATGATCGTCGGCCGTTTAATGGAAATCAAAGCACTTTGACTATGTTCCCCCATCGAAGCTGATGGAACAGATTCTCACCTGACACCAGGAGAGTGAAGGAAAGAAGGAGCATCCTCACTGGAACATGATGATTATACTTTATTAGACTGATGAGGTCAAAAGGTCAAATCAGTCTGAGAGCACTCACATCCTAGTCCTGCTCTGCATTGGACTGAATCAGACTCTTCACTAAGACGATGAACCAAGAGGCACAGACACGAAAATCAAAAAAAAATATTTATTTGATATTGAAAACAACTTAACTTTTGAAAATGAAAAGAATATGAATTATCCCGTTTTTAAAGACATTATAAAGATGGCATTGTGCCCACAAGAGACTTTACACTGCCACCAGAGGGAGTAAGAGTCAACGTTCGCTTTATTTTTTTATTTTTTAGAAAATATGACGTAATCAAAAGATATTTTTGAAGATAAAATGCTGGTTTACCAAAACAGGTAACAGAATTACTCTGGATGTTTGGACTATGTGTAAAATGTGCTATGTTGACATGTGTTGTTTTTTTCATATATGTGACAACTGGTTCTAATGAGTGGAGTGTTTCTACAATTTGTTTTTTTCTTTGTTTTTTTTACATTTTCATTTTTGTAAGTTTCTATTTGTTCGTCATTGTTGTCACCAGCCCTGAGATCTGTGTCGGGAAATGTTGGGATGATATGTGGTAATAAAAAATATGCAATGACCTCTGACCCCAGTGGCTGACAGAAAGCTGAGAAAACGTTATGATCCATGAAACTAAATGTTTATCCCCACGACGATCACTTCCTCTTGGTCAAGCTCTATTGTTCTCTTAGGTCCAATGTGAACAGACCATTCCAGAGAAACAAACCATAATATCAATAATGAAGAGGTTATTGTATTTGTTTGGTCAATTTGAAAGACACAACCGGAAACAGCCTCCCTCATGCATGCCTATAAACAGCTTTTCCCTGGAGTGTATAACAAAGTTGTACAAAACTCAATATAGATTGTGTGAAACGGATGAATGATGCCATCTAGTGGTTGTGAGCAGCATCGAGATGAGTGATGAGGATAAGACAGAAGATACGAGGTGTGTGTGTATCACTCAGTCCTTTTATTGTTCCATAGAAAAGTTTTCCAAAATCTTAGGAGAACAGAGCTGCTAATGACTCAGCTGTTCCTCGCTGCTGCTGCTGCTCCTCCTCACACTCCTCGGCTTGTTGTGCTCCCTGGAGTCGTGCTGCTGGTGCTGGCTGGCATCTTCTTCAGAGTCCTGTTCAACTGTGGACACAAACATTGGCTTGTCAAGGTTACACTTCTTTCTTCTCAACTTCTGTTGTAATCCTAAAAGAAGGAACTGTTTGTGCGTCTCCTTCGCAGCCCTCTGGTCACCACTTACCTCCTCAAACTTGTGGATCTGTCGGATGAAGAAGTCTCCGTAACGACGAGCTACTTTGGTGTCGGCGATGTGGATCATGTCCTGGAGAGGAAGGAATAGACGAACTATTTAAAACAGCACGCAACAGGCAGCCATGGAAGCGCCGCTTCGCAATATTTACATAGAATTATATACAATAGACAGCATGTGTTGTTTTGACTGGCTTTGACTCTTACGCACCTTGTCGATGTAGAAGTCGACCTCCGAAGCAGACTGGAATTCTCCGTCCAGAGCTGAGATGCCGCTGGTCCACACCAGGTTCTTCATCTTGTGTTTGAAGACGAGCAGCTGGATGCGGAACTCCTGCTCCGTCATGTCCAAGAACCCTGCCAGCTTGGCAACGGGCATGGTGGTGTAGAGCTTCAGGAAGCTGCAGAGACGGTGAGAATTCGATCAAAACAATGCTTTTTAACAATTTCTAGTTTTTAGTGTTGTTCGAACGATACGACCCACTCAGGGGGGCGCTATAATCTACCTGCGGATAGTGGAGAGTTGCGCCTGCTGCTCCACCTCCTCAACAAAGACCTTCAGCTGCTGCTGGAAAGGTTCTTTGTGGTAGCTGGGGAGCATGTTGTCGTAATTGGGCACCACAGGCGACAAGAACTTCGGACAGGCAAAGGTGAACAGTTCTTCAAACACCTGCAGGTCTCTGATAGGAAGGAAACACACAACATCCTATTCAACACATTTAAAGAGCCCTCACACAAAATACACATTTTCTTCAGATTGTCACAGTAAACAATAGTCATTTTTATTTTGTGATTTTATGCTGATCTATTGTGTAACTATACAGAGGAGACAAAGACATGGTCCTGGTAAAGCAACAGCACTGCCATTTCTTACCCTTTCTGCATTCTCAGCATTTTGTCTCCGTACTTCTCCCTCAGTTGGGTGTGGATGCTCTCATCGATGCGCATCGGGTACATGGTGAGAGCGATGGCCAGCAGACCGTGCATCTGCTCATTTTGTTTGTTAATCTGTGAATAAATAGAAGTAGACTCTCAATGACTGATATTAGGATTAGAAGTCACGTCTTGCTAAAACCGTGAGGGGTGAGTTCCTCATCAAACACGTAGAGACAACTAACTTTCAATGTCAAAACAGGGTCCATTGCAAAAATCAATATGTTGATTTATTGCAAGATCTCTCACTCACACACAGAAGAGAGTAGCAATACTGGAGCTCGATCTGGAAAGTTTAAAGGAACAAAAAGAATTCGCTCCAAAGCCGTGTTCCACAGCTCCATTGTGGGAACATTTAGGATCCAAGCAAATGTGCAAGAACAATCCAGTAATGTGAAGAAGCCCAGATCATCAGCGTTGTTTCAAAGCAGAGGCAACAAAAGCAGTTACAAAAACTAAAGGGATCGATCACATGACTTCCTCTTCCAACATTCCCAAATGGGAGAAAATACCACGATTGGAAATGAGCATTTATCCTCTTTCCAGTAGGTTGTGATTGCACCAGAATGCAGATACTAAATGTGGACTTGACAGTGTAAAATGATACATGTTCAAACATAACTTATACAAACACTAGAATAAACATAGATATAGACTAGAAGAAATATTGATTCTAAGACTGCTAACAATACTGGTTGACAGAATATGGCAATATTTTCTGAGACAACATATTGTCCACAAAAAGTTGATATTGTGACAGGCTCAGACTGACCATCTCATATTTGTACGTCGACCTCTGGAACATGTTCCTCGTCCTCTGGATGTAAAGCAGGATGTTGGCGAAGACACGGATGGCGTCCTGGTAACGCCTCATCATCAGGTATGCAAATCCCACGTAGTAATAGGTGGTGATCTGACACTCTGGTACACGGGAGTACATGCTCTGATAGACAGGAAAACAAGCCATCAGTATCACTGGGCGTGTCCCTCTTTACATGCATCGCGCTAAATAATCCCTCACCTTCTTGTTGAGCTCGATGTTCTCCAGGACTTTGATGGCCTGATAATAATCACCGAGCAGAGAGTGAAGCCTCAGGAGCCCAACCAGGCTGAAGTAACCGAGCATCTTGTAGAGGGAGTGACGTCCGTATTCTCCAGCGACACTTTCTGGGTCTCCTGAAAGATGCATTATGAAACATCATACATATTCTATTTGTCTGACACCTTTGCACAATACATTAAAATTGGCTCCAAGGAAGTAAATGCTACTTTGAATACATTCTTCTTTACCTCCGCTGGTGTAGACCTCGAGCTGGCGGTTGATGTTGCTCTTGTCCACCAGTGAGTGCAGAACATTGAGGACGCTGTGGACGTTCCAGATCTTCGGGTTGTTCCTCAGAAACTCAATCTCCTCGTCGGACTTCTTGGCCGTTTTACAGCGGTACTGACTGAATGACTGGAACTGCAGAGAGGTATCTGTACTGTTAAGCATCACATTCATCTTGTGTTTTGATATCAAGAGAATCCTTAAAATCCTATCCTTAAAAATGTATGTCTGCATATTACAGACAGGTCTTGTGAATGGTGGATAGATGAAGAATATAATGTACCTGGTAGATGAACTCATCAATGATGTCCCACAGCCACTGGTTTGGAAGCTCCAGAGGGGCGGGGCCATCAGCGTCTGTATTCCATCAGAAATATTCTCCTTTACTTGCGTAACATTTTTATTTTTCGCCACTTACAAGAGTAGTGTTGTTGAAACTTACTGAGGATGTAGTTGAAGAGGTTGCAGTAGTTATAGTAAGACTCAAACCTCTGGTCCAAAGTCGGACCGCCCTGATGATGGAGAAAACAATATTAGCGATTGTGCTAAGCATCACAGTAATTCTACAAGATTCTCAGATATATATATAAAAGAGGAAGTGCTTGTTGTTTATACTCACGCTGACTTTAGCATAAATATGTCTGTAGTAGAGCTCCTTGTAAAGGATGAGGAACACAGCATCTGTTTGAGAGATAAGAGAAATACCTGGTCATTAAACATTTACCACAATGTCAGACAAATTTAAATGCTGCAGTCGAACTCCAAAATAAACAACAAAAGACCTTCATCACAAAATGCATCATAGTTTTTAGTATCATCACTACTGTATTTCCAAATGTAATACTGACTGTAGAAATAATTTCACTCTTTAACTTAATTCAATGTTTTTGAATTACTGCAAACAAATACACTGTTTAGTACCCAAACTGCATTTTCTGTCTATATAATAAAGATCTAGCAAATTAATACAAATATGTGCAGCATGTAAAGTGTATACAAATTTCATAACACATGATGTTGTTGATAGACATATTTTGGCCCTGAATAGTTGTCTGCTCTATATTCTGATCGTGTGGTGAGATGGTGGTGTGGGATGATGGAGGACACTCTCACCGTTGCCAACCAGAGATGCAATGCCCTCAGCCTCTGGCCAGGGAGACGTCTTAAAGAAACGTTCAGTCAACTTGTTCCAGCTAAAAATCAACAAAAAGAGAATAAGACCATGTGCTCTCTCTCTCTCTCTCACACACACACACACACACAAAAGGGCTTTAGTGTATCTCTTGTACTCCGTGTACCTGTTCTCATAGACGTCCTGGATCTCATAGATCTTCTGCTCAATGCTTTCGCTAGACACGCGGTTAGACTGCAGCTCATAGACCTTCTGGTCGATCAGATCAGAGATGGTTTTGTGGAAATACTGCAGGAAGTTCTTGATCACCTCAGGAATGACGTGGTAGGTCTGTTGCTCATACTGCCGCTCATAGGCCATGTCTGCTTTGGGGTCACCTGCAGGGAGGAGGGAGGGGGAGGAGAGGGCACACACAACGTAAATCCACTGGATGCTGTGTTGCAGATGTGGATGATGATTGACAGGTATGGACAACAACATATACGACAGCTGAATTTAGACGTGTGCTTACCTGTGTGCAGGTCATAGTCGTAAGGATCATACTGCCAGGACACAAAACAAAGACTGTTATGCAATGTAAGCATTTGTCAAACATATTGTTTATTTACACATCAACTTAAACAGTGTACAAGAGTATTCTCTATCTAAAAAGATACGTAACATCCCTTTGACGTCGCATACATTGTGGTGTTTAGGTTGCACTGTATTCAGAAACCGTATTAACGTCATGCTAACTCATCACAAGCTACTATTTCATCGTTTGCACTGCCGCTCGCTAGCTAGCTAACCAGCTGCCGTTAGCTAGCGCGTCGTCGTTATCATCGAGAAAGCGTTTATATCTCTGTGAGTTACTAATGTGTACTTACCTCCTCCTCGTCGTGGTATGACATGATGCTAGTTGAGGGTCCAAGCTCGCGGACAGCTTCAGGAAACAGGAGAATGAGTGAATTGCTAGCGAACGCAGCTAAACCACGCAGCCGGCGGTAGAGGAGGTGGGAGCGGAAGGAAGCACCTGTGACGCAATGCGGAAAACGGAAGCTACAAAGGATTGTGGGAAATGAAGTCACTCGCAAATGTTTGACACACGACGGTTAGGCAAGGTGTCTCCTTCGGCCATTGTAGGCAAATACAGACGGCTTTTCGTGAAAAGTATCCATGTCCCCTCGTCAATTACACGCACAGTTCCCAAGTAAGTACACTTGTGTTTGATATGTTAACGTTACTCATATTTTAAGGCCATTGTTGTTAATAGAAATGTAGATGTTGGTGTGCAACAAGGCAGGTGAGGCCTGCAAAGCCACTGAATTACAGTTCCATTTTGTAAGGTTTCATTGATGTATAAACAAATAACTTGTAATGTTTCTAAGCGCACAATCACCTTGAGATTGAGGCCTTTATATCCACACCAGGTGAGGGGTCCAATCAAAGGGACTATATCCTCTCCTCCATACAATGGAGGCAGCCATGTTGTATAGACAAACTGAACCCATTTTAGGTTTTATTGATAACTGAAGGCTATCGTGGTTTCTCTTACACACTTGGAGGGGAAGTGTAAGGTGTGGGTCATTCAGCCTCCATGTTAATGTGGTTCATCTGTGAACGGACATGCTCAGTTTGGGGACACAAGCTGGTGTTGGGCAGCCATGTCGGTGTGGAGTGATAAGGTTAATTGTCAGCTGGTAGAGGCCATTTACACACTTTGATGTGTCTCAAGCCAGACAGTCATATCATGTTGATGCTTTGTTCTTTGTACAGCTACTTCTGATTCCAGTTTCACAGCTGTTTTTTCAATTACTTTTATTACCATGTTAATTGCTTGGTTCAATGTGTAGTTTTTCCGATTCCATTTGTAATTCAGTAAATGTTATGAAGTAAAGATTACTCCATAACATTTACTGAATTATTATTGCACATCAGGTACTTAATATTCATGCACCTTGTTCAGTTACTCTTTTATCATGTTAATCTTGGGTTCCATTCACTGTCAGATTCCAAATAGGCGTAAAGTAAGTTATTTGTCCCTACAGTTCAGGCATGTGATAGCATTTATTGCATATTCGGAAAATACAGTTTCTATTCTTTCAAACAAGTGCTCATTTGTTTAGTTTGGTTCAGCCAATCCAGAGATGACATTATTGAGCTACAGCTAACTCAAGGTCTTTGAGTAGCATTCAGAAGAGTTTGACTCAGAGCGAGGCGGGATAGGTAGCTGTTTCGTTTCCGGCTACTGTTCACACATAAACTATTAACAATATTGCAGAACTTGCCACGTAAATTAATGCAATTGCTGGTGATCGCTGGTAGTGGAGTACTAGTACTACTCCTCTCCACTTTCGGTCGGCCCAGGTGAGGACCCAGGTGAGCCCTTGGGCTGCTGGATTGATGTTTCCTCTGGGTCGTCCGTTGCCATAGTAGTCTCTGTAAGGGGGCACAAACACTGAACGTTTACAATCCAAGTACACTTTTATACACGTTTTATGTTTGTCATTTGTTTTCATTGTGGGTTTAATTCTTGTCATGCATTTTAGTGTCCACTGAAATGAACTTTAACGTATGTAATGACTTGTGTTTACCAGTAGGTGGCATCATAGCAATAAGCTCCAGCTCGTGTCAGGTCAGTCTGGTAGAATGTGTGGAAACGAATGTGTCTGAATTAACTCAACCTCTTCACACCTGCGTGTTTCATTGATTTATGAAATCATGTGATATTAATACTGGGACAAACTCAGCATCCATCTCTTGCAATATTATTTTTAAAGGACTATAGCTTTATTTTAAACTATAGTTGTGTTATAGTAACCAATGACTGGGTCTTCAGGGAATTTTTTTTTTGGGTGGGGGGGGGGGGGTCAGTGAAGAGCACAGCAACCTCTTCACACCTGCGTGTTTCATTGATTTATGAAATCATGTGATATTAATACTGGGACAAACTCAGCATCCATCTCTTGCAATATTATTTTTAAAGGACTATAGCTTTATTTTAAACTATAGTTGTGTTATAGTAACCAATGACTGGGTCTTCAGGGAATTTTTTTTTTGGGGGGGGGTGGGGGGTCAGTGAAGAGCACAGCCCTCAGACAGTGTGAGACAGTAGCCTGTCTCATTCCATCATCGTCATCATCACACGGACCTCTGACAAAAAGGAGCTCTTGTTGTGGTTTTGAGGGGGAAAGGGGGGCAGAGGAGAATACCTGGCGTGTGTGCCTCAGCTACCAGCAGCAGTCCCAGTCCCTCCGAACCTACACCTTCCTTCCTTCCTTCCTTCCTTCCTACCTACCTACCTACCTACCTACCTACACAGAGGGGAGCTGCCTGCATCCGATAAGGAATCAAGTGTGGGGGGGAGGGCGTGTGGAGAGAAGTCGAATTAGAGAGAGAGAGAGAGAGAGAGAGAGAGAGAGAGAGAGAGAGAGAGAGAGAGAGAGAGAGAGAGAGAGAGAGAGAGAGAGAGAGAGAGAGAGAGAGAGAGAGAGAGAAACAGAGAGAGGGAGAATAGACACCGAGGGAGGGGAAAAGGTCAGGGACGGGGGGGTGGGGTGGGGGGGGGGGGTTATCGCTCTGCCAGAAATAAGGAGAGTGTCTACACAAACGCTTTGGCAGACGCAACCAAGGAGACGAAGTGAATTAAACCACCACGCTCCACCACTCTCAAGTTATTCTGTCACGAGGACTACAGTGGATTTTCCAAGCTCTTCGATTCACCCCAGAAGCCAATTGTTTGTCCTCTGGCGAAGTCTGACTGAGTTTTGGACCGTGCGTAATTTGGAGAGTTTATTGGAGCGCTGCGTCAGGATGCGCGTCTGTCCGCTGCTGGTCCTCCTCTGCCTGCTGTGCGCTGGACGCGCGCAGAAGTTCTCCGCTCTCACGGTAGGAAGAGCAATTCCCTGAATTATTTATAATTATATATAATTATATATATATCGCATACATATGTGTAAATGTATATTTTAGATAAAAATATCTGATTGCACAAGCTGTGCCTAAAAGAGAAAGTGGCACATGTGAAAATGGTCAACATGTTGGATAATAATGCTGAAGTTTATCTTTAATTTGTGTCATTTCTATTCGTTTTCTTATCAAATGTAATACATGTGCACGTAGAAGACCAAGATTAAACCTGTCATTGATTGTATTCGTATGAATATCATTTTGGTTCAACCATTATGACTTCTGTTTATGTCGGAGTTTGAATATGTTTCATGTCAGACGTGCATTTTTGACTGAGGATGATGATTGTACTTGAATATTGAGGTTTCAGATTGTGCACAGTGTGAATGCGCTCTGCTATTTGTTACCTGCCTGGCAGCTCCACAGCTCATCTGCCCCATTAACTCTTTCACCAGTGGTTCTCAAAATACCGAGGTGCCAGTCTCAGTGCCTGCTGCAGCACATGACCGCAATGTTTATTCGTAATACAAAGTTATTTATTAAGTCAAGTAGAAAATACATTCGAGCAGATGAAACCTCACTGCCACAATCAAGTGCAGGTACCATGGTGAAGGAGGAATAACAGAGTGGAATGTGTACTGTCAGAGGCTTCCCCTTGATTTAGAGGTCCCTGTGACAGCAGCCTCCTCCACCACTGTTATTTATGGTCTGGGTAAAGATGCTTTAATATCCAACTGGAAACAAATGGCCATGAGTTGTTGTTAACCTGCAGGCGAAGGGTCGGAGATCCTTTTCCCCTGATGGCACTAGTGAGTTATGGAATGTGGGAGGAAGTGTTCCTCGGAGCAGACGCTCCCCTTCATTTTCACTATGATACATTTACACACACACACACACACGGGATAAGTAAAGTTAACGTCTTTCTTTTGGAAAGGCTGATGTTCTAATATTTTCCTTAGGCAATATACATCTACATATGTTTGTATATGTCCACTGGTTGTTAGGACTATAAAATAGAAAAAAACGTCTCGATTTCATTGCATGTTTTAGTGGTAACCGTGTCTGTCAGATCTCCCCTCTGTGGTTTATTAGACATTCTTTACTGGAACAGCACATGGAGCACTGGTCTAATACTTCTACAGAACTTTAAGAGTGATTAATGGCTTCTGGTTTGAATGACACGTGATAAGTTAAGAAAATGTATCCATGTCATATTTTATTTTAAGATGTGGTTACATATATGGGATTTTTGCCCAGGTTATTCATAAGACAGATTTTTTTCCATGGTTTATGGACGTATGAAATATGTGAAAAAGATGAAGGCTAAGAGAGAACTGGCTGCCTCCTTTACAAACCTGCAAAACAAATTTGGGATAACATATGGGCTCCATCAGCTCCTATGCTTTTATTAAATTGTGCACCTGCTCAGAGAGACTTGTGTCATTGTCACAGGACCATTTGTGGCCTTTCACACCACCTCCCTTTCTTTTTAGCATCTTTCACCGCAATTAAATGCCTTTTCCTGTGATTGAGTTAGTAGCCTGGTTAAATGCTGTCACTTTCTTCCCTTTCCACCATGCTGGAAACTAATGATCGCCTTTGGATCCAAGCTGCCACACAGGAAACTCCCGCCAAGGCCATTTAACACATTTGCCACGGCTCTCAGCCGGGGCCCCTATTGACCCTACGGGGCCGTGGTGTTAGGGGCCTCTTGGGGCGCTGGAAGCGGGGGCCTCCCGGTCCAGAAGGCCCTTATCAGCCTACAATGTGCTCACTGCTGGAGGCTCGCCGCCTCCATACTCCATTCAATCCCACAATGCAGCAGAGCCACGAGGAGGTAATAGGATTTGATGTGTATGCTGGTTGTTGGGTGTGGAAAAAGAAAAAATTGCCGTCGTCACACCCTCTCTTGCCCGCCTCTTATTTCTTTGCCAACCACTTGTATTATTATTTGAGCAGATGCGAAATGAGCCTCCAAGCGATTCTGTGCAAAGAAGAAAGAATAGAATAAAAAGAAAAGAAGTGAGGAGGGAGAGGGAATGCAAGAGGCAGCTATGTTGAAGTAGGCAAGAAAAGGATTTAGCTAATAAATAGATTTGAATCACAAAATGTGTCCTGTCTTGCTTGAATCTCGAATAATGAATTAGGGTGGGTACCTCCGGTGTGAAGGTCATCTATTGACTATTCCATGCTTGACGATGGTACTCCGCTGCCGAGTCTGGAATGAGACATCAGGGGAGTGTCAGGGCTTTAGCTTGGCCTCGCCCATCCATCACCACAGGCCAAACACACAGAGATCTACAGCAGACAGCAAACTGCCATTAAGAGGACATGAGAGGAAGAGGTCCTCGGCTCATCACAGTCTCTTGGCGCGTCATCCTTTCACTGGTTTTCACATCTTATTTGTTCTCTGGCTGCTGTGAGACCATCTGTGTCTGGGAAGTAAACACTTGAACGCCTGAAAGTGAATGTGGGTGGTTGATTTCATGGGTGGCTGATTTCATGGCTGTGTATATCCATGCTGTGTTCTTGGAGCTTCTTCATAAACTCTCTCTCACTCAGTGCTCAGTGGACATCTATCCACACGCTGTGTGGCAGAATCACTCTGTTTGAGGTGTCGGTCTGATGGCCGGCAAAGGCCGAAGCTGATCTTGCTGATGTGCTATGGAGTGCTGGGGTGGTCAGACTGGGCTGTGGCGAGGCTGGCGGTCCGCTGACGGTGGCTAGACTCTCTTGGCCACTTTGAGAGCAGTCGCTGGCTTCGGAGTGTTGCCGCTGTCTGCGAAAACCCTCCTCAGACTGACCGACCTGTCACGCCTGCTGGACTTAATGGGACAGGGTGAGCACTGAGTGACAGAGTAGAGGGTGAGGGGAGGTCAGCACTGCAGAGGGATGTCCCGACAGTTGTGGGAGGACATGGGGAGAGGGAGGGAGGGAGAGAGGGAGGGAGACTGTCGGTTAGATGCAACGATGCAAACAATCCAAGAAACTCAGAGACGGGCAATGACAGAGACGAGAGGCGACGCTGAAGTGTTATTGCCCCAAAGTTTATAAAGAAGGATAGCAACACGAGTATCCCGGTTGATCTTTCAAAAAGGTAAATTAATGTTAAAAGGAATAAAGTTAATAAAAAAAACATCCGTTCTCTGTTTCAGTCATACTCTGCAAAGACATACTCTGTGTCTTCACACACAATGGAAAAAAGGACTTAAAATGAAATGTCCTTCCTTGAATCTTGGCCCAACCTCTCTGGATTCAGACCCTGTGAAATGAAGTCATGTCTAACTGTGACCTGTCATTACACATTATGACGTTAATGTGGATGTGAATGGGAGTTTCGCTTCTAATTTTAAAACTAAAATGAGAGGATTGACAAAACAATCCATACATATTTATAGGTTCCACCTGGAAACACCAGGCATTATGTTGGATTCAATGTAAATACATCGTCCATTGCCAAGGACCGTGCACTGTTGTATCTCCTTTACTGATTTCCAAACTTACAAGGAAGAAAGCCCCGTCTCTGCAATGCAAGGCTTCTTTCATGCAAATTATTTGTGATTGACAAATCTGTTTTAAGCCTTGTAAGAAAACGAGTTGTTGAGAAATTCAAGTCAATCCCAAAGACTAATTTTCCCTCCCTGCGGCTGCTCCTCCGATGTGTTTGAACGGGCCTCACCTCTCTGATCCCTCTGCGAAGATTTATGAACGGGGTCGACAGAGTGGGCTGTATTCACCCCCATGCCGCCCCCACCCCCCCCCCCCCCCCCCCCCCCCCCCCCCCCCCCCCCCCCCCCCCCCCCCCCCCCCCCTTCCCCCCCCCCCCCCCCCCCCCCCCCCCCCCCCCCCCCCCCCCCCCCACCTCCAAGCCCAGGGCGACACCTCCTACCCGACCACCCTCTTCCAGGTGCATGTGGCCCCCGGAGCCCTGCTTGTCTGAATGCATAGAGCTGCTATACCAATCCTCATCTCCCTCTCCATTTGTTGGATGTCAGACACAACAAATTATTTATTAGCACTCATCCCGCCCTCCTCTTTGATGAGTGTCTTCTTCGATCTTGCCATGCCCTTTTCCTAACTCCCGAAACTTTTTTTTATGGCATACCTTTAATGGAGGGCTTTGATTCTCTGCTGTGTACCTTAGCATGTATGTGTAGGAGTGGAAAGATATGTTTGGGTAGATTTTGGATTCCTGAAAGCGCTAAAAGGGTTGTGTAAGTACAAATGATTCCATTATGAGAGCGGTATTTGTTTTTGAATGTCATTGAAAACAGCACCTGGGTAAAGAGGATGTTTTTCTTTCTTCCCTTTCTTCAACTGAAGAGAATGAATCACGCTAACTTTATTGAAACCCAACACTGTAACAGCACAAAGCTCACTGACATCTAGTTTATTCAGCCACTCTATCATTCACTGCTTTTTCATTCATTGTAGCAGTCACAGCTTGTTGCGCCCGCACCCCCGCCCCCACCCCCCCCCACACACACACACACACACCACTGCCATCTTATTGTGTGGCCTGGCGAGGAGATTTCATACCACAGTGGAGGATACAATGGTGGCATTGACACAGGTGATCTGCTGCATTCAGCCGGGAGTCTCTGTCCTTGTTTCTCTTTTCATGGCTGAGTAAAACATCCTCAGGACAGATTCCAGGTGAATACCGACGCAGGTGTGGGGGCATAGACAAAGACGAGGTGAAGCATCAGTCCTCTCCAGCCATCTAGACATAGACAAATCATTGTAGTTCCCTGACAGGCCTGTAGTGACAATATTAATCCTTGTCTGTTTATGAAAGGAACTCACACTTGTTTATGTATTTCTTATAAAAGCTTAAAAGCAGAATTAAGGGGCATTGGTATAGCCCGTTTCTTGGCCTTGAAGTAGCAGCTCAAGCTACTTTCTTAAACGTTTGATTTTAGGCATTCATATGCCTTTGAGCTCTCGCGGGCCACATAAAATGATCTTGCGGGCCACATTTGACATGCGGGCCACAAGTTTGACACGTGCCCTAGAGTCACACCTGCTGCGGTGTCATGGTACGGAGCGGAATTGGCCCATTGAAGTATAACACATATCTGTGCTTACCCTCTGCTCTCTCACCGATGCAGTTCCTGCGGGTGGACCAGGACAAGGAGTGCAACATGGAATGTACCGGAGCTCCGCGCAAACCCCTGTGCGCCTCGGACGGCAGGACCTTCACATCTCGCTGCGAGTTTCTCCGCGCCAAGTGCCGTGACCCCCAGCTAGAGGTCATCCGAGGGCCATGCAAAGGTTAGGTCATGAGTCACACTTCAGTGCCGCTCGACGCTTTCTAACTTGCAGACGGGAGGCGGGGGGGGGGGGGGGGGGGCTGGAAGGGGGGGGGCGGGGGGGGGGGTCCACAGCTGAAACTTGTGGGGTTAAATTCATTTCAGCATAATTGATTCTGTGAGTGGTGGGGAGATGAGCGGGGTTGACATGCTGAGAGTGGGTGTGTGGAGGGGATTTGCTGCTGCTTGGCTGGTTTCATTACCTCACACCATCTTTAAGAGATCTTCTTTTATTTTCTTAAAAATACTTGTTTTGGTTTTATTGATTTCATGCTTCGGTACAACAGAATACAGATCAGGGCGTCATCGAACGAACCACCGCTCCATTTACTTTCACTGGCTTTTAACTCTGTGAAATCAAACTATAATGCAGAGTTGACGGCATGTCAAATATCCTGACAAGGATTAATGGTCTCATTTTCATAATATTCGGTGTGAAGCTGTACACATGTGAGCAACAGAGGACTAGAGATGAAAAGCAACAGGCAAAGCAGAGCCACTGAGGTCAGCACTCACAGACGCTTTCATTGTTGGAGGTCATTGAAAGCAGGGATCCTTATGCCTCAGTGCTGCTGCCCTGAACCCTCTCACCCTCCTCACCAAATCCATACTGAGAGTTCAAGGCTCTACACACTGGGAACAATGACCGTTTCTCACGTATTACATTATTAGATCCCAAATGCAGGGAGTAAATGGGTTTGCTTAAAAAGAAGCCTCATATGATGGCCATGATTTTATGCCCGTGTAGTGTCTCCATGGCAACGTCTCTAAGCGGACATCTGGATGTAGTGGACAGCGCTGGGATGCAGAATAGAGGATTCCAGCTAGGAAGCTGAAAGGGACGAGGGTCCATGAAAGTTGTATTGTATGCGTCAATAACGTGTGGTGCACGAGGGTTCAGACCCCCCTCTGCTTCTGGACGGCCGGAATGAAAGACACAGCAGCAGCAGCAGCAGCCGTGTCAGCACCAAAATAAACCAGATGGCTGATCTGTCCTAAAGGCACAGAGATGGGATTGTGGTTAAGGATAGTGAGACTGGCACCACATTTGTTTTCTATCACTGTGTCAGATGATTCAAGTGTCCTGTCAAGTTTTCCAGTTGGTCAGAGCCCCCTGGAGAAGGACCATGGTTTTGGGTTTTTCCACCGGAGCTAACTTTAGCCCTCCTCACTTTGCTGTTTCCCCTCTCATCCACAACCTCCAGCATCTCAGCCCCCCCCCCCCCCCCCTTTCCAGTGACAGTGACACACGCACACCAGACACACTGCACACGCACATCAGAACAAACAGTAATGGACAGTCTGCTGAGAGGTATGGCAGCAACATACTGCCTCCTGACCATAGTGACTGTTTTCTAACTTAGCGTGAGTCACTGTTGTCATGTGATTCGACTCTGCCAGCCGGATGAGCACTTTGTGGCAGCTTGTGTGTCACTGTGGGTTACCATTGAAAACCAGCGCAGCCCAACATCTCCTGAGCGTTTGCACAGCTGGGACTGTTTGTCAGGTGACATGAAAAAAGGATGAGCCATGTCTCTCACAGGAGGATGTGAAAAGCCATGAGTACATTTGGGTCCCATTCAGAGAAGACCACCTTGCCATTCGTGGGAAAGCGGTCTCCGAGATTTGGAGCCCTCTGCAGGTGAAGCACTGCTGACCCTCGTTTATATCAACAAATGCCCGGAGGACAGTTTGGCCTGAGCTGAGGAGACGGCCGAGGAGAGTGAGACATTAAGAAAGGGTCCGGTTTTCCCCATGCATCAGCCCTTTTTCTGGGTGACTGGAATCTTCTACAGTAGCAGCACAAGCTGCCTCGCTCACTAATGACTTTACCACCAGGCACTGCGCAGGCTTGCCTGACTTGCTCCTAAAAAGAACGGGGGTATTGGTTTTATTCCCAGCCACAGCAAGTATCTTGTATTGTTTCCCCCGTCCATCTCTCCGCGCATTTTCCTTTCATTCTTCATCATCTGTGAGATTCTACATCTTCGCCTGACTTCTTTAAGTCTGTTGGCTTCTTGGTCGTCCAGCATAAGTAAATAGTCGAGCTGTGGGTTAAAATATGCATCTCTGTGATGCGCAGTGTTTCTGGTGATTTGTGGTGCTCCACAGATACGTCCAGATGTGTAGCAGAGAAGAAGTACACGGAGCAGCAGGCCAAGAAGCTCTTCCCACAAGTCTTTGTGCCTGTGTGCAACCCTGATGGCACATACAGCGAGGTACGTAACCACAACGTCTGATACGTTGATCGTATTCAACGTGAAGTCCTGCCCCAGACCAGACCAATTCATTCTTAAAAGCAATTTCTGTCTCACGTTGTGCTATTTTGTGTCCGATCGCAGGTCCAGTGCCACAGCTACACTGGATACTGCTGGTGTGTCACACCCAACGGTCGGCCCATCAGTGGCTCAGCGGTGGCCAACAAAAAGCCTCGATGTCAAGGTACGTGAAATTGTTTTTGTCTGAATAATGAATACTCCGGCCGGCCGGAGGGTCCAATCCTGCCCACGAGATGACTCTGCAAACACAGGCACAGAATTCATTCCAGATACCCATAACTGAATGTTTTGTGAATCTGTAAGTTGTAATGCAAATGTGAAAATGATCAACTGAAGCACAATATTCTTGAAACTGTACCAGTTATTCATCATGGTTTGTCAAAGCTAGTTCATTAAATGTGAACAATTTAAGAATTTACTTTTTTGCACTAATGCATAGGGAACAATCTGGAGTTGCTGTTCATAGGTTATCATGCTGTCATTTTAATCATCTGGCCCACTTGAGATCAAATTGGGACACACATGGCCCCTGAACTAAAAGGAGTCCCCTGATTTAGACACTTCAGTGCACTACAGGCATCTCATTTTGCAATAACACAAAATATTTAAATAGGCTGATTCGTAATCGAACGTGGTTTCTGTAACGTTATGCAGCAATGATGATAGATTGGAAGTCAAAACACAGCATAGCATGACATTCCTTATGTGTGTGTGTGGGGTTGTAATCTTTGCTCCTGTGGGAAAGTCCAGTGATTGGACTGACCCACACAGGGTTTGATGGCCACCAGAGGACTTGATCATTGCTCAAGGCATCAGGCTGTGGTGTAAATAAGCCCAGTAAGAAATCCTTGCTGCAGAGTTGAGCAACCAAATGAAACTGTCAGGAATGTAAGTGTTTCTTGGAGGATAGTGTTGACCAAACAATGAAAAACGCAATGCCACATGTTGTCCTTCTGTGGAGCTGAAGTCCCTGCTGTCCCAAGTGAGAGGTTTCCAATCGTAGCAGCAGTAGATGTAACTGCCATCTGCACTTTTTAATAACACATTTGTATATAAAGTTTAAATATGTAATAAAATACGTTTCCATTGACTGGAATCGCTTAAATTGTACGACTTTGAAATTTCCCAAAAAATCAGGAGAGTTTTCCACCGTCTGTTGGCTGTTTGCTCTCGTGTCAGACTGAAGCCAAAGAGCTGTCATCATTTGTCAATTTTTTAATTAATTGGAACCTGTTGCTTTTACAGGATCAAAACAAGAGAGAGCGACGACAAGAGAGCCAGGTAAAGCAGGTGAGACTGTAATTCAAGGAGGAGGCAGAATGTCATCTTTTGTGCTTTTATGTTTGTCCATGTGCATGTGTGTGCCTATCCAAATATGTGTGTATTCATGTATACCTTTTTGTGTGTGTGTGTGTGTGTGTGTGTGTGTTGGCTGTGCAGGGCGCATCGCCTGTCACAGCTTGTCTCTAATATTTTGTCAATTCGAGAGAGTGTGAGCAGCCTGGAGGCTGATTTATAAAAACAGTCTTTTACTAACAAGTCTGAGGAGGAAGGCTGTGGCGAGGTTTAACACACAGGGCCAGCAGCTACAGCCGTGTGTAACCAAGCGCCGGTAATCTTTACCAAACACCCAGGAAGGAAGCAGCCAGACTGGAGGAACTCTGGCATATCACACGTGCTTCTCTAACTTCAACTCTCTTCCCTTCTGATTTCTTTTTCAGGAAAGATTCACTCTTCAACCCACACCACAATTTCACTGTCTCTCATTAACACGGAGCCTCTTCCAGATATAGAACCACTAAGTTCCCCTCCACTCAGATACTGTATGTCACTTATTCTCAACTGGTGGTGCGTTGCGGACCCATTTTCATTGGTCGCGGGCCTTTGACTAGGAAAAGAAGTTAACATAAAATCCTTTTATTTTGAAGAGGATGTTTAATGCATCAGAGTGCCGCCCATTCACACTCCTTAAAGGTCCAGTGAGTAAGATTTTGCTCATTTTTATCTAAAAATTTTACAAAACAATTACATATGGACATTTTCATGAATTTATAATCACCCAACTGTTTTATTGTTTTTCCATTCACCTTACATGAGTCCACTTATGTATATTTACATGATGAGAAAGTTCTTCCTGCGGGGGCCGCCATGTTTTTACAGTAGTCCAGAGTGGACATACTAAACATCATTTAAGTTTGAATAGACAACTGAAGTCTGCCATAGGTTCTCCTGCATGATCAGAAGGGCGAGGGTGAGGTGATGGATACAGCATGCCTCTAGATGTCACCCAATCTTACACACTGCACCTTTAACAGTAGTTGGCGATGATGCCCCGTGATGCTGACGGACACCTGCCATTTCACAGATATAAGAAAACCCCCGAGTCACGTCATATGCTAATTGAGCGTGGAGAAACGAAACGTGACCACATTAAAATGCAGCTAACTGAGTGTAAAAGGGAATATTTTTTCTCCCTAGCATCGCCACCTGCTGGTCGGTTTTGTTTATCTTGAAACTTTGATGTTCTGTGCTATCTCAGGTTCAAACTGCTCCATCTTTTCATTACATAGAATAGCGTAGTTTTGTTTTTTCAAATTTTTTCTTGAATTGGGTTGCGGCTCATCATTGAAGGGGGTCCTGAACACAGACCAGTTGAGAACCAGTGCTGTATGTCATGGCCTCATCAACTGTATCTGTAACCGAGGGGATTCGAAGGCTCAGAACGAAGGAAAAGTGTAATTTGGGTTGATTCAGATAGATTCCTGATGGGATTGTGTGTGTTTGTGATTGCATGGATGACTGTGGTGCATGTGTTTGAGATTGTGTATCCATCCACTTGTGTTTGCCGTCAGTGTGACCTTTGTCTGTGCCTCCATCTCTGTAAACATTCTTGGCTATAGTGCCTGTCTGAGCCCTGCCAACTCGTGGAGGGATGGCGATGAGGGAATAAGGGCAGAAAGGAGGTGGGGGGGGGGGGGGGGGT
>JAFBJT010111271.1:59528-78541 GCA_016785325.1 Chascanopsetta lugubris | reverse complement strand
GGGGGGGGGGGGGGGGGGGGGGGGGGGGGGGGGGGGGGGGGGGGGTGTAGTGGTTCAATTCGAACTGGTCGAATGAATAAATATGGAGATGAAAAGCAGAATAAACTACAGTGTTGTGGTGTTTCAGCCCTGAAAATAGCATTGATCAACATTTTGATTTTGCTGAAGCTGATCGAACATTCCGGAGCAGCCCTCGCTGCTGCACGTTTATTATATATTGGTAAAGTCAAACGTATAAAAATGCTTTACCATGAGCCCAAGAAATGACAAATTCATTCACGTCCTGGAATCGTAGCTGCAGCTGACGACTGACAAACAGCAGTAAAACTGATGCCATGTGGCCACAAATGGCGCGGGGGGTTTCCTGGCAGATGCTAAAAGAGGTGTAACAGTCATGTAAAAGGCTGCAAAGCAAAGAGAGGTCATTAGTGGTTTATAGTAAATCCAAATCATAAATACACTTTGTGAAATGACATTTCCATCCGTTTAGTGCACGGAGTAATAACACGTCTGCCTGCCTCAGTCACAGTGACTGTATATGTTTTGATCCAGCGAGCATACTTTAGGCGATGAATGGCTGGCACCACAAACACTCGATGTGAAATCCTGATTTTGCAACAGCGAACCCGTTGCCTAAGAAAAGACGTTAAGCTTATTCCACCTTGTGTATTAGAGATGCCCTGACTCATGCATTAACAGAGCTTTACTTTGTGCTGAATGATTGACCCACGCTGAGGTTAACCACACCTATGGCCGCGGTTTCACCCTAAGCTGCTCTAAACCTCAGTCCCCATCTCACTCCCACCACAAGTCATACAAACACAGACCAAATAAACACTGAGCTTCAGTCTCCCACTGTTAATTGGTTCGATTCAGACTTGACCACTGCCTCCTCCACCTCCACTAAAGCAGGCAGTGGATGAATGGATGGAGAGGGACAAATGATCCTCACTCTCTCCTCATTTATTACAACTGACCCCAATCTATCCTACAGCATACTGATCTCCCCTGTTGCATGCGATGAAGCCCCGGGAGCACATATGACCACTACACCTCTGGTTTGCCTGCTCTTTCCTTTTTGTCTGACTTCCAATCAGCCTCGCAGACACAGACATTCACATCTCAATAACTCTCCTCCTCCTCTTCTTCTTCTGCCTCCATCCTTCCTGAACGGGCAACGTGCAAATCTCACTCCGTTGAGTTGTTCTCATCTAGCTTACTCTGGTAATTGTAGTCTCCTTGCAAATATTCTCCATTCTAAATGCAGATGAGACCGGCCTAGTGGTGGATCCGCAGCCTGCTGGAGACGAAGAAGGTGAGCTCGTATCTGTTGTTTACTGAGACATTACTGACTGAACAGACAGCGCCGAGTCACCGAAGATATGTCTTGAAAAGTACTGTCAATATTAAGGAAGATGAACAGGCCATTAAAATGTGTTTAGACACTGTTTTATTTTTATATTTTTAAATTTTTCATGAATGACTGTTTTTGGTTGATAGTCCCTTAGAGGCATCTGGTAGAGTATAAGTAAAGCCTGATGTATTCAGAATCACAGGCTCGCTACATTTGTCATTTAAAAACATATATTCAAATGTATTCATTTTAAGGCAGTGTGTGTTTGACTGACTGCTGACTATATCGTGTAAACCAAAGCTTTGTTTTGTGCCAGGTCATGCTCGCTTGATTGATGCATGATGTGTTACTTTTATACATGCCAAATTTAAATTCATTTAAAGGTGCAGTGTGTAGGATTTGGTGACATCTAGTGGTGAAGTTGCATGTTGTATGACAGAAATCTTACACACTGCACCTTTAGTATAGATTTGACTTGGATACTCTACAAATTCCTATATCAGGCCTCTACACCTTTTGTGTAATTGTGTGTACAAACAAACATCACTGGAACTTGAAATGTGATACACACCAATTTCAACCTCTGAAAGAAGCTAATTTAAACATGTAAAAGTTATTAGTGTGTCTTTATACTGAAACATGTGCAGAAGGCTCTGAATGTTAATTCACATGCAGAGGGGATTATCTGTAGTGTGTTATTGCTAGTTAAACGGTGCAGTGTGTCACTTGGTCGTCTTGTCACAAGAATATTACAAAACAATTACAAACTGACATTTACAATCACCAAAATATTTTATTTTTCCCCATCACCCTTAAATGGGCCCATTCATGTATATTTATTTGAGGAGGGGGTCCTCTCAATGGGGGCCGCCATGACACGCCACGACAACTGAAGTCCAATAGGTCCTTGCGATTTCACCTCTAGATGTCACCAAATCATACACACTGCACCTTTAACTTTATTGAAGCAACCGCCCTCCTGTCGACTTCAGCGAAAATAATAAATCTCTGTGTACAGAAGCAAACATGTTTTAAAGTTGCTCCCCAGCTCTTTTTCTTTTATCGTCATAAGTAGTAGTTTTATGGTTCCGTGTTAATGTGAGACTGCAGGAGACCTCCAGTCATCGTTTACTCCCCTCTCTTCTTGCTACCATATTTCTGGTCTCAGCTGTCCAATGCAATTCGCTCTTCATATCCTCTCCAGCCATTGGAGAGGCGATAACCTTGATGTGCATTTTATAGTCTGTGAGTTTTGGAAGCAGCAGGTTTGGCTCCGATATGGACGAGTGTGTTTTCAATTGAAGCTAATAAAACTGTCCCGCTGATTCCTTTCAGACATCATTTCCCAGTACCCCACTCTGTGGACGGAGCAGGTCCGCAGCCGACAGAACAATAGAACCAGAGCACCATGTGAGTTTCAAAGAGCACTCTTTCCTTTAATGATGGCGATCGGGTGTTTGCAGACCTCAACTGAAAGCACACTCTGTTTTTCCTACTTGTGTGAGCAATCATGGTTTGGGGCTGTTCCTGTCTTTTAAGGACAGATGGTGGCTTGTGAAACCAATACATCTTGGTGTTGGAGTGCTGCAGCCTTTGAGGATCTGCAGCTCTGTGGTTCTTTGCTTTGCAGTATATCTCTAATTATCAGCACATGGCGCAAACACAGGATGTCCTATTCTTTTTGTGAGTCCATTCTGCTCTCCTGTTAAACACATGCCAGCCTCACTTACGCAGATCTGTGGAATTTTTTTTTTTTTTTTACTTTAGGGAATTATTGTTACGTTCTCTTTTGCATGAATCCTGCGACCGTCCCCAGAAATGAGAACCCTGCGTGCATGTGCGGATTTGTGTGTCAATCCCATTATCATAATTTACAACCAATAAAAAAGCCTGAGAAATGCAGCATTGATGGTTTTGATTACCATTTGCTCTTTGGGGTATTGGGGTGAAAAGAAAAAGAAAAGAAACCCACCCCAACAAAGAGAGTCCATACAGAGCAACTGGAGCGAGGAGAGTCGGCGGAGGGAGCGGGGAGGCATTTCACTTGGTCTCTTTTGTGTGGCTAAAGATCTCTAATGAAAATAAACAAAGAAAAAGGATATGTATAATCCCACAGTAGCTTCCGAGCCTGGAGGCGGACGGGGCATGGAGCGACGCATTGGTGATGAAAGCCCTCGTGGCTCGCGGAGCTTCCACTTCCATTCCCTGGGTTTTAAGACTCAGATGTTTGTTTGAGGGGAAAGCTGCTGCACCCAGAACAATTAGAGATGATTATCATATCCTGTTGAGGCTCTGCAGAAACCCCATGTCTTTCCATCGAGGCTCATGAAGCATTTTCCATAGGAATCTTTTACTGTATAAACATATAGATTCCCGGTGCTTCACTTTACCCAGCAGCAATGAGTCACTGTGTAGGTGTGTGAACAAAGCAAAAAGCCTCACTGACCACTGCTCTGCTTCTGTCCCGTCTGTTTCTCCCTCTGTCACACACACATATCCACAGAGGGCAGCCGAGTGTCCAAATATTTACTTAACTCGGGGTATAGGGAGCTGTACGTAGTCATTAGCCCGTTAATGTCCGTAAACAGGGGAGGAGGGGGGCTCTGATATAGCGGTCTTCATCGTCTCAGCCTCCTCCTCTTCCACATCTAGGACTTTGCAGCTGTTGAGCAATAGAACAGCAGGAAGCAGAAATAACATCTAAACATGTTGCGTGCCGTATTTGAAATGGATCCACTTTGTCAGTGAGAGTGCGAGAGAGTATTCGCCGAATCCAAGAGCACCTGAGTGAGGACGGCTTCACTGAAGCCTGCTTTGATTTTCCTCCTTTAACCTCCTCGCCTCTGTTCTCCAGCCTCGTCGTGTGATCAGGAGCAGCAGTCGGCCCAAGAGGAGGCGAGGCAGCACAAGAACGACGCCGTGTTCGTACCGGACTGTGCCCAAGGGGGACTGTACAAGCCGGTGCAGTGCCACCCCTCCACCGGCTACTGTTGGTGTGTGCTGGTGGACACGGGACGGCCCATACCTGGCACCTCCACCAGGTGGGAGAGGCTTTCCCCGTTCATTTTTGACATCAGTGTACTATGCGTTCTTTAAATCATTCATTTCCTTTTAACATCCAATGCTTCTTCTTGAATTTGAAAATAAACATGAATGGTTGGAAAGATACGATAATGTAAACAACCCCCGATCCCACCATCTCTATGAAAACTGCAAGCCCCACCACTCAAAAATATCAATGGCAACTTCTTCAAGGGGTGAATTGATTTGCGTAAACTACAGTTGAAAGTAGCCCCCCCCCCGGTATAATGGTGAATTAGAAGCCAGTAGTACTGATAGGAAGTTGACATACAAGTCCATACTTGCAGAGTGCAATTTCAAAATTAAAATGATTAATTGAATCGCACTTACTTATTTATATGCAAAGTAAAGTGTACTTTGTCAGATTGTTCAAAAATGATTGTTAGTGTCCATCCGCACAAATGTTATTCACAAAGTGGCAGGGCTGACTTACTGCTTTTATTTTGAAGGTGAAATTACAGCCTGGGGAAACAGCAGTGTTTTCCTCATTCAAGTAAAGCAAACGCTGGGGAAACACGGGCTAAAGGTTCTGTCATATTTTCAGAATCCCTGCTTTCCAGCGTTTTAGGGCTGTAACATTGACATGTGAGCCTGCGTTTTCCACTCAAGCATATTGACATTGTTTCATTATCTCACGACTGAAGCTTCGGAGAGCTGAAATACTGCTGCAGCCGATCAAAACCTCCGTGATTTTTCGCTCGTTGACCCATGAGGTTCAGCTCTCCTTCGGGCCTTATCTCTGAAGGACTTTCACACTTATTTACAAAGACTCTTGGAATTTATTGCGGGCTCCTTCGCGGACACCAGGCCCAGACACTTGTTACACAGAGCAGGTGATCATTAGCCACCGGAACACAGAGGAACACGCAGCTGATGGAGGCGCCGTCCCACTGCACTGCCCAGTTTCAAGCTCGTGTGGCCGAATTTAAACTCCGCCTGGTCACGTGACCGTCTGTGATCTGCAAGACCCACAGGAGACGGACAGATGGACGGACGCCTCTGTCTTTCAGTCGCAGAAAATGCTTGGATTTGTGACGTGAGCGTGCGGACGGACCGACAGTATCTGCAGCTGATGAGACAGAGTGGCTCACTGTGGTGAGCGGCGGGTCAGGGGTCGGCCCGATTGGCAGAGTGAAGCATTGGTGCACTCTCATTGAGCAGCGAGGCTGGATATCAGATTAACAAGTCTCCAGGCAGAGTGCCAAGCAGCACATTAGCACACATATGGTCGCATGGACTCCCAGCCCGAGCCCCCCACCCCCCGGCCCTCCCCTTGTCCCACACCAGCTTTAGTGCCCCATCGCACAGCAGCAGTCAGGACTCCACCAGCGTCTCCAATGAGGCCGTGAAAGCTTCCTTGTGTCCCACGCTCTCTGTTCGCCTCTTTCCCCTCTATCTCACACTTCCTCACAATCCCTCCCGCTTGCCGACCACATACCAGACTCAAATCCTTCCCCTCGTCTTGGATTTGTTTTGCAGTCGTCGGTTCGCCACAAAACAATTTTTCGAATCCCTGAGATTCAACCGTTAAATGGAGTAAATGGGATACATGGAATTTCTCAGTCATAGATCAATGTCATCACTTCCTGAATGAAATGTTCTCACGAAGCGTTTTCTGTGTCGCAGATACGAACAGCCAAAGTGTGACGGCAACGCCAGGGCCCACCCGACCAAACCGAAGGACCATTACAGAAGCAGACATCTCCAAGGTATGTTCAGACCACCTATTGAAATTCTCCAGCAGGAGACCTGGCCGTGTGTGTTGACATTAGAAGCATTGTTGGTGGAGGAAATGCATGATAACAAGTTGAGGATTGCCAGATACCGGCCCCCTCGCCCGGTCAATAAGCCAGCAGACAGAGACGGATCAGGGCTGGGATTAATCTCCAACCGACACAGACGATGGAGGATGGATGGATGATAGCACGGAGGAGAAACGGCAGGGGGGAGAGGTGGAGATAATGGATAATAGGATGCCGGGGACAAGTAGTGATAGACAGACTGACAACTGTGTAGATAAAGTAAATAGAAGGCGGTGGTGGAGTTTAGGGAAGACTGCTTTTGTCGTAGATGCTGTGACAGAATGGTTTGACAGGATCCTGAGACTTGGAAAAGTATTCTTGACATTTGCGACAGTGACATCATGTGTTGATGTCACTAACGATGGAGGAAAACAATGCATTTCACATTGTGTGGAGAAGTCATGTGAAAGAGCAGTGTCAGAGTGCTTGGATTGGGAAAGAAACAGCTTATTTCTATAAGTCTTGTTTCTCACCAACTCACGGTCAATATGTGCAACTCCAACCCATTTCAACTGTGTTCACCTTTACACCAATCAGAAATCTGTAAAGTTAACGGGTCAACGTGAACCATCCTGAGAGTATCTGAAGAATTTGAATTTTAGACCAAGGCTGTCAAACATATGGCCCATGGGCCAAAATCGGTCGGCCAAAGGTGCCAGCGGTATGACTTTGCTGATTCTAAAAATTAGTGACGACGTGAACTGCAATTTAGAAAAAATAATATATAGTAGCGAGCAAACTCTTCATGCTGAATGTTGCTCATAATGTTTTGTAAAAAAAATAGTTTCATTAGATGCGAAAGTTTTCAAATCAAAGGGAAACATTTTGGTTCATAGGTTATGATGCAATGACTCTACTGGTCCGGCCCACTTGCGTATGTGGCCCCTGAACTACACTGAGTTTTACACCTCGGAACCAGACACTTTAGTACAACAAAGGAATATTTAGTTTCTAATCTGATACTTGATGTAAAAGTGCTGTGTAATTGTTTCATGTTTCAGAGATGCACAGTCACCTGACTCAGCTGCATCACAGAGGCATTACAACATTATGTATAGAAATGATTAAACCAGTGTAGAGCACCCATCTGTCAATTTTCCATATTGCTTATTCTTCACAGTTTTCCCTCAGCAAATAAATACATAGGACTTTTCAAGCAGATTTTGGATGATGACTTAAAATACACTCTGCAGCAAAGACAAACCAAAGATACTCATATGATTTGACATGATAGACTCAAACTTACAGCAACTTGATCACGTGGAAATGTGAAAAGTTAAAAAAAATAAATTAAAAAAAACCTATTGTCAGGCTGTTGACAGACTACAAATTTATGAGTGAGTGACTGATTTTATTACATAACAAACACTTAGGGTCTCCCAGGCTTGTGTTAACCGCAGAAGATTGAAAAAAAGTTATTGATTTCAAGACATGGGACCTGGAAACACTTGCATTCAGACTCGCTCACGCGTCAAAGGCTCATTCCTGCTCTACTCCAGCTCTGTTTCAGCTGGAGTTTCAAAGCATGAGCCTGCTGTAAGCGTGTCATTGAGCCAACATGCAGAGGAGAAACAGACATCCACAAGTACTGACATTTTGATTAATGTAATCATAAGCTGACAGACTTTGGACAGAGGCAGGACACGAGAGAAATGCCAATATGTAAACTCCACGCAGAATGACCCAAACTCCTGCTGTAGTGAGGCGTCATTTCAAACCAGCGCCCTCGACGCCAGCTTTAACACCGTAATCGAATGTCACGCGAGCTGTGTCGTAATTGTCCACTTCATTTTGCTGACTTTCCTCCTTATTCAGCGTTGACCCTCCCCGCTTACCGTAGCATTGCCCGCGCGTAGTCTTACAATGCGGTGAATGGCGTCCATTCAGCTGTGTTTTCGTTTCACCTCTGAATACGAGATGATAAATATCATCATATTGGATTTCAGCCCCGATCGCAGACTTGTCATAAAAGCGGCGCAGAGCAGAGTTACAGTCCTCGAGCTGCGCTCACAACCAAATCACAGTGTAACGCTGAGCAGCTCTTGGCCAAGCTGCAGATTTTTGGTGGTTTGGTAAACATGTTAATAATCCAGCAGCTTGTGAACAGAGCTGCCACTGTTCACGTCCCATCCGTAACTGTTTATGTAAGAGTTTGCCAGGCCAGAGCTGTGCTCTGTGCTCGCAGGTGCTGCTTTTAGCAGCAGAGCAGAACTCTGTCTCTGCATCCACCCGCTCCTCTACAGCAACTACGTTACACGGAGTGAGATTCGTGATGAACTGACCTCATCTTTGCCCTCCAGTGATACTGCCGGGTTTTATTGTTGCTGATTCATTGAGCAGGAACAGTTGCAGTGTCTGTCATTGTCAGTGGAAATGAGCTGGAACATAAAACAAGACCTCATGCCCAACAACAACATCTTCTCCGAACCAACTCTGCATAAAAACAATATACTTGTTCAACCGTTCCAAACATATGCAGAACGTAAACATGCACCGAATCAGCCTCCTTATTAAAGGGGTCAGATCTGCTGTCATCCAGAGGTGAAGTTGTATGTTGTATCCATCACCTCGCCCTCAGCCCTCTGAGCCTGCAGGAGAACCTGTGGTCGACTCCAGTTGTCATTCAAACAAACAACAAATGATGTTTAGTTTGTCCACTCTGAGCTACTGTATAAACATGGCAGCCCCCATAGAGAGGACCCGCCTCCTCACGTGAACATACATTAATCGAAAATAACATTTAGACGATTACGGATGAAAGAAAATGTCAGTGTCTTACTGTTTTGTTATATTTCTAGAAAGTGACAAAAATGACCCAAATCGTACACACTGACTTACACCTTTGATAATACTCCAAGAAGAATCCAGCATCGTGTTTTCATTGTGAGCGATCGCATCAACATCTGTAAACCCTGTTACTGTATGAACGGGGGATAATTATAAAGGCTGTTGCCTCCATGTCTCCGCAGCGTATTTGCTGTTGAAGCGCAGGTGTTGAGAGGTTTATGGGGCGAGAGGTAAGAAAAGGAACAACATGCTCCGAAGGCGGCGGCGGCGGCAGCAGCAGCAGAGGAGAGCGGAGTGTTGGTCTGGCTCTCTGCGCAGAGCAGACTCATGGGGCTGCGGCCGTGAGTGCTGACAGGACTCTGCCCCGTGTGGCTCCGTAGGAAAACACTGCTTATTTCTGAAAGTAACACACATGCAAACACACACTTAGCCAAGCCAACTTTCTACGGGCGGCGGGAGTGCGGAGGCGCGTGAACAGTGGACGTTCAGATTTTCAGCAAGAACACTTTAATCATTTGAGGCTTTCTCGACTTGATTCCATCCCACATCTGTCAAACGCAGACGTTACATAATTATAATCATTATGGAGCGAGGCAGCAGACGTTAACTGCCGCAGCCTTGAAACAGAACGGAAAATGGCCAGACTCAATTTCCTCTGAATGACAGCGGGAACATTCGTCGTGTCCTGCCCCTCAGCGAAACGGTGTCCAGACAGACAGAAGCCGACGTGTCCCGCCCCCGCCAGAAACACTTGCGTTGCCAAGAGGCGAGAACGCCGCCGCAGCCCCACCTGATGGATTCCCATCTGAGAGAGCTGCAGATTGCTGCAGCGTTATGGAGGGAGCGTGTGCGCTCCATGAAAAACACACATTCCCAAACAGGGTCCCACTGCCATCCCACAAATGTCTCGGCAGCCAGATAGAAACACTGAAGGTACAATTGTGCGACTGTCTAGACTCATTTACCGTGGAGGCTGAGCGAGACGCTGGTTTGGCCGGTCACAGGTGGGTCCGATATTTTACTGGGCGCAGACCCGGGAGGGTCTCGCTCCTAAAACTTAAGTGCAAGTCTGCGTTGCGTGTCAAGGAGACCCTGGAAGAGTTTGGACACGCGGCTCCGCCGCCGCTTGCTGGCGCTCAGCAAAGAGGTGGAGCGGAGGCCGGGCGCTGGGTGTTTACACCGACGCTGGTCGCCACCTGTTAGCGAGGGGGGAAGCATGCTATTATCTCCAGCACAGGAGAATCTGGCCCCGCAGGCCTGGGTCATAAAAAGAGACAGCAGCAGAGTGTGGAGAATGTCTTCTCCTCCGTGCACAGGCGGAGGAGCGCTGGGAAGCTGGGACACTGAGGGGAGAGTCCGGGGAGGGGGGCCAGGAATCTCTCTCAGGCCTCTGTAGCCTTCAGCTCTTCCAGAGCAACCCCTCGTCTTACTGTTAAACTGCAATGACAATTACTATCATTAGGGTCATTCCACTGCAGTTGTCGCTCATTTCACGCCCCCCCCCCCCAACACACACCCACCCACCCCACACACCCCACCCCCCTCTCCTTAGGTTTGCACCAAGTACTGCTCCTCTGTTGGTTTTTGTTAATGATACCTCGAACCATCAGGACTCCTGGTTAATTGTGGCTGTAAAATGATGAATCCCGTTGCATATGTGAATCCAGCTGTGTGTCGACTTACCTGAGTTAAAGGTGCAATGTGTGCGATTTTGGTCATTTTTGTCACTTCTGAAATATTACAAAACAATTACATATTGACATTTTCATGAATTTATAATCACCTAAATGCCCCCCCCCCATTACCTTAAATTGAGCACATTAATGCATATTTACATGAGGAGTGGGTCCTCTCTATGGAGGCTGCCATGTTTTTACAGTACTAAAAGTAAGACTTACTAAACATCTTGAGTTTTAATGACAACTGAAATACCAGTGGTTCTCCTGCATGTTCAGAAGGGTGAGGGTGAGGTGATGGATGCAACATGCAACTTCACCTCTAGAGGTCATCAAATCTTACACACTGCATCTGTCAGGCCTGCGTTTGACTCCTCAACGTCTCAGCCTTAGTCTCAGGTATTGAATGGAGCCTATTGTCCACACACACACACACACACACACACACACACACACACACACACACACACACACACACACACAGTGTTCAGTAACATGGCCTGTGCCTCCAGCTGTCAGAAACCATTCAGGGGCCTCCAGGATGATTGGCAGGGGAACTCTCTTCCTGCTCCAGCTGAGGGGAGGTCTGACACTTTATGAGTGGGAGTTAAAGACAACTGCGAGAATCTTGTTTGGGTATACCCCCCCCCCTATCCCCCCCCCCCCCCCCCTTTATGTGCTGTTCACGTTCAAACCACGCAGCCTGTTACGACGCCCCTCCCCAAACATGTTTGCAGGCCACCTATGACGCCAGCATTCCACTTTACAAGTCGTCTTTTAATGGCGTAATGCATTCTTCTGTTTGCTTGTGCGCTCGCATTTCACGTATCCGTGGTTTATTCTGCAGGCTGTCCTGGGGCAAAGAAAACCGAGTTCCTGACAAGTGTTCTTGACGCGCTGTCGACAGACATGGTGCACGCCGTCACAGATCCTGCATCTGCCGGAAGGTATGTATCGTATGATTATTCCACGAGGCGTCCGTGTGCCGCAGCTGATCCATGACAACAGACAGGTGTCGGTAGAAGGCCATCAAACGTTGTGCCGTTGTTCAGGATGGCCGAGCCGGACCCCAGCCACACCCTGGAGGAGCGGGTGGTGCACTGGTACTTCAGCCAGCTGGACAAGAACGCCAGCGGGGACATCGGGAAGAAGGAGATCAAACCGTTCAAGCGCTTCCTGCGCAAGAAATCCAAGCCCAAGAAGTGCGTGAAGAAGTTTGTGGAGTACTGCGACATCAGCAACGACAAGGCGCTGTCTCTGCAGGAGCTGATGGGCTGCCTGGGAGTGACCAAAGAGGAGGGTGAGCAGACCGGCTACACTTCTACAACACTCTTGCAAGCCCTTAAAGGTGCGGTGTGTGAGATTTGGTGACATCTAGTGGTGAAGCTGCATGTTGCATCCATCACCTCGCGCTCACCTTTATGAGCACGCAGGAGAAGCTGTGGTCGACTGCAGTTGTCATTCAAACTCAAAAGATGTTTAGTACGTCCACTTTTACTTCTGTAAAAACATGGCCGCCCCCCACAGAGCGGACCCGCTCCTCGTGTAAATATACATTTATGGGCTCATTTTAGGGTAATGGAAAACCCCCCCCCCTCCCCCCCAATACATTTAGGTGATTATACCTTCATGAAGATGTCTGTGTGTGATTGTTTTGTGAACTTTCTGAGCATGCAGGAGAACCGATGATATTGTGACTGTGTGGAAGTGTATTTACCTGCAGTGTCCACATGTCTTATTATTGGCTCTGATGTTAATCTGGGCATTTTCTGTCTCACAGGGGCCAAACAAGGAGAAGGCTTGTCCTCCAGTAAATTAGTAAGTAGACGAATAAATATAAACTCTGCTGTTTAACCCAGCCATTGTTTGGTGTTGGTGTAATCAGGCATATTTGTGCTACATCCATAACTACCATGATTTAGTCTGGAAGTGAATCCACTCTGCTGGAGATCTGTTTGATTTGGACAGAAATGAATGTGTTTGCATCATAGACTGTATATAAAGGTGGACGTGACGTCCGTTGGTTTCTGTGGAGTGGGTTTTTTTGGGGGGCAAATGGTGGGCGAGTCCCTTGCCGCCATCTTGCCGTACATCCTAACTCCTCCTGGTTCCGGGTTCATTCAAAAATGGGAAAAGGGGCGGAGCCCACACGGAGCTGTGGGTCGGCCCGTGCTGCCGTCACCTCAAACGCGATACGGAACCGGTCGGCTCGGGTGTCAGTCAACAGACAACGCCCTTAATTATGCGTATTTGCAAAGCTCGATAAAGTACAAATAAAGTTCGGGGGAAAAAAATGCACTTCCTATCGTGCTTTGTCCGTGGGCACCGGAGGTTGCCCTTGGGTTTGCACACAGTGACATACGTTGCTGTTCGAGTCTCAGTCTTTGATCACATGACCCTCCTCAATTTGCAATCTGCTGGCTTCATCCATCGCTGCCTACATGGATACCCCATCTGAAAAGGGTTCCTGCACTGTGCTATGAAAATGCAGTCGTCATTAAAGCGACTGTGTGGAACTGGAGTCACTCTTGTTTCCTCTCCCCAGAATTCGTCAAAGAAGCAAGGCTAAAGCTGCAGCTGAGATTTCCCTGCTCCTCCTCCTCCTGCGCGGAGGAACTTGCCCTCATCAATCGGCAAACAACGGAAACCATAGTATTTGCACTTTGTACTTTAAAAAAAAGAAAAGAAAATGTAAATTCACTTTGTAGAAATGAGGTATTTAAAACAGACTGCTGAATCTGTGAATGATGTAGTTAGCTTTCTATGTCCTGACGAGCGAAAAATGATTTAACACATACAATGTATGTGTCCTTTGTGTGTCTAAAAACGTTTCAGAGTTGTACATGTTTGATGTTACATTGTGTACCCCGCCCCCTCCGCCCGTTGCCCCGCCCATTGTACTCCCTCCATGACACTGATGATCTGAAAGCAGATATTTGCTAAAACTCCGTCTACAATAATCGATCCGCCGCTCACGTGCTTTGTACAGCAGTTTGAAAGAATGTTTTCAGTCTTTAAAATGTCCTACATGTCCTCATGTATTCATGTTTATTAGAAATAAAGAACTCTTTTATACTTCCTGTGAGTCTCAAAGTGTGTCCGATGGTTATGTCGGCCGGCGAATTCCCGAATCTGAATATTTCTCCGTCGTTTTTTTTGTTTTGTTTTATCGTTGCAGCGCTTTTCACGAAGCATGTCGTCGTCTTTCAGGAGCCAAGTATTAGTCATACATAGCAGAGGTCGTGTATCATCCCTGTGTCAGACGCCAGATCCCCCGAGGCCACAACCTTAGGATTGGAAAAACGGATGGTGCTCATTTCTTGTTCTCGTTGCGCTCCTCGAAGTTGGGCCGAAGACAGACGAATGGACTGATCTCAGCCGCGTTTGTCACACGAGTGCCCATTAACGGGGCGTTGCGCGAGCCGCCGCTGCTGCAGTGCGCCAGTGTGTATGAGAACATGTACTGTATTTGCATAAGGTGCACTCGCAATGTTGCATGTGAGAGTGTGAGAGTCCTTCTCAGCCCGGCGGCGCTCAGAGTCACTGTGACGCATCACAGTACTGTACATTGTTCCCGCCTGATTATGTTGGGGCTACTGAGCGCTAAGCCCCTGGCTTTTCACACACTGAGTCCCCTATGGCGCCAAGGGGCCGACCCCAGGCTGACCCGCTCGCTCGGGCTTAGCCTCCAACTTATGATTAACACGTCGGTTTCCGCTCGGCGATCGAGTCCGGCCCGCTGCTCCGGTTTTCGACACCCAGGGGGCAACTCAGAGAAGAGATTACGAGCGTCCGCCCTTAAGTTGGTGGATTAGAGGTGGATAACCTCTGGCCTTCTTAAGCGTTCTCTCAATCCGCAGCCAGTTGAATCTCAGGAGTAGAAGGGATGTGTGCGCATTATCCCTCGCAAACACCCAGCTCAAGCACGCACCGCTAACGAAGCCTTTATACGTGCATCTCAAATCATCGACTAATTAACGATCAGCCTCCTCCCTGCGTCTGCGTGCCGACGCGAGCGGCATTTGCTTTGCCCAAACTGCTGAGTCATGGGCTGGTGAGGTTACAGGTGCACTCGCTCCTCAACTTTCACCTACACCTCCGGCCCCTCTCTCCGCCGCCGGCTGAAGCTCCAGCCTCCACCTGACGACTCAATGCGAAAGCCTTGTCATGTGTGATTCCAGCTCCCCCGGGCTGAGATGCACGTAAACACGTTTTATGATTTTGGCCCAGGGTCCGGTCATGGTTTTCCGCTCATGTTGCCCCTGATGGTTTGGACTCGTGCCTGGAGTCGCTGCAGAAAAGTGTCCGGACCTTTTGGCGCGGTCACCAGGCCTGCCCCCGCCCCCGCCCCCGCCCCCGCCCCCGCCCCCACCCCCACCCCACTCCTCGCCTCTCTCGCCTGCACATGCACAAACACACTCCCCGAGCACAGGGATGCCATTGAGTGGGGTTTGTGGGCACAGGTTGTGTACTTAAATGGGCAAGAGGAGGCACCCGATCTCACCACTCCACTGGCAGCCCCCGTGGGCTCCGGACCCGTGGAGAAATTACTGTCAGAAGCCATCAGGGCTTTAATGGTCTCTGGCCTGGGCTCGGCTTCCCCTCGGCCTGAGGGGCTCTGGCCTGTGTGGGTAAACAGGGAGAGAACGGCCCGCACCTTGGGACCCCCTCCCACCCCCTCTCTCACTGCTTCCCCTGGTGTGGCCCAAACACCACAGCACCGCACCGCACCACCGGTCAGTCCACTCGGGACAATGCCTGGCCGCGCAGAGGTGTTGCGTCTCGCACGGGGGTGGGCCGCACGCCCATGTACCACGTCACGTCGTCTTCAGCCGCTTGTTGGGCAACCGGGGTTGCTGGGTATTTCTACCATTACCCATAGGGCCGTTTGCTGTGTCCTTGTCAGGCCAGCAAGGTCCAATTGGGGTTTGAACCAGTGACCTTTGCCTCCAGAGGCGACTGCTCTCACGACTGAGACACCACCGCCCCGCACCATCGTCTTCATCACGCTGTGGAGCCATTTCATTGGCTGCGGGAAAACGTGGTAAGTAAGACAAAACACTGGCTGAGGGGGTGAGAGGTCCTGTCCTCTGACCCAAAGGTTGGGGGTTCGATTCCTGTCCCCCCCCCCGCCCCCCCCTTTCTGTACGCTGAAGTGTCCCTGGGCGAGACGCTGAAACCCACAGTGTCCCATTGATGCGCCTTGAGGGGTCTTCGAGACTTGGCACAGCTCTATATAAACACAACTATGCTTGTGTCCAATGAGCTTGCAGCTGACACAATGTGTTGTTTTTGTGACTCGTCTCAAACCAAGGAGAGTTCTGCCTCCATCGCTGGTGCAGCATTCTTAGGGGCCGTGATCCACCAGCGACCTCGTCACTGAGCTCCATGGTGGTGATGGTGTGATTGTTTACTCCCTGTTGTTTATGGGCCATTCTACTGGTCTGTGTTGATGCGGACCAACTACTTTCAACGGCGGTTATTTGGGGGGGTGGGGGGTCCTGTCCTCTGACCCAAAGGTTGGGGGTTCGATTCCTGTCCCCCCCCCCGCCCCCCCCTTTCTGTACGCTGAAGTGTCCCTGGGCGAGACGCTGAAACCCACAGTGTCCCATTGATGCGCCTTGAGGGGTCTTCGAGACTTGGCACAGCTCTATATAAACACAGCTCTGCTCGTGTCCAATGAGCTTGCAGCTGACACAATGTGTTGTTTTTGTGACTCATCTCAAACCAAGGAGAGTTCTGCCTCCATCGCTGGTGCAGCATTCTTAGGGGCCGTGATCCACCAGCGACCTCGTCCCCGAGCTCCATGGTGGTGATGGTGTGATTGTTTACTCCCTGTTGTTTATGGGGCATTCTACTGGTCTGTGTTGATGCGGACCAACTACTTTCAACGGCGGTTATTGCCTACTGTTGTTTTTCCCCCCAACCCCGAAAAGCAGCGGTTCTCGGCCGCCATCACCCCGTAATGACGGGCCGCGACCCAAATTGGGGCTTTTTTTTTTTATTGAATGGAAAGATGGAGCAGTTTGATGGAGCGCTGAGGTCCTTCCCTTGGCGTATGTAAACAAACCTTGCTCGTTGTCCTTTATCTGCGAATTTGCGGGTGTCCATTAGTATTACGTCGGCATCATCGCGACAGTCCAATGCATTCAAACTTCCCTTCGAAATGTGTTGTCCTCATTTCGACTACTCTTTACTGCAAAGTTTTAAAAGGAAAATGCAAACAATGCAAAACTGAAGCCTTGCTCTGTCCAAAGGTGACAAAATCTGCCCTATCAGCACCTTTAATGCTAAATTATTAACATGCTATATCTAAAATAACAGGTGTTGTGATTTTGTGCAGGACGAGAAACTCTTCTCTCCTGGCTGACACAAAGAAATAGTTCCACACATGATCCCTGCAGAAAGCCCCAACTCTTAATCATTTTCAACTTTTTAATATATTTTTTTACAAAAAAAAAAAGGATGAGGTCATTGTAATGATCTTTCAAGAAGCTGCTGAGACAGAACCCGGATAGTTCCACTCCCGCTGAGCCACTTCTTGAATTACTCTTTTAAAAACAAACACGTCAGTTGGTGAAGTTTTCACGAACCGACTTTTAATGTCATTTGTTTGAATGAAATTAAACTCCACGTTAAACTTACGGGCATTTTATTATGAATTTCTCTTCAACCATATCAAAACAATTTGATTTAGTCGCATCTGTTAAAAGCCTTTATTTTGACCCTTTGCGCTGAACTTCCAAAATGAAATTACACGGACATTTTATATGTAATAATAAGACACACATTTAGTTATTTTTGTATATATCTAGTGTTAGCATGGTTACCTAAATACATCATTCAAACATACCAACAACATAAAGTGCACATGTGAACAGAGGTGTGGCTAGTTCAGTTTCAATTTGACACTGCAGATAAACCAGGTAGGATGAGCACATATTCCACCAAGCCGATTATACGGTGGCCACCTCTCCAAGGGTGAATTCTGCCCGTGCTGTAGAACTCGTGTTCTCCAGAGGATCAGCGCAGGTGAAGGGGGCTCAACATCACAGACCGGTGGGTTCTGATTGGGCGACACACCACCATGTGGTGTTGTGGTCCAGTCCCCCGCACGCTCATACGAACGGTCCCGAGCAGCTTCCCTTGTTTTTGCCAAACAGCAGAGAGAGAACGTTGGGCTGCAGACGGCGCCGAGGGAAGCTCGAAGGGAACGTCGCCTTCTTGTTGCGAATCGTGCAGCTTCTCTCGTTTCTGTGTTCCAGCTGAACGGGGTGGCGGCTGCCAAGTGGAGGATCTGGCCTGACATCAGAGTTTCCCGCGGTGATAAAGAGACTCTTGTCTGAGTCTCGGTGAAGAGAGAGAGGGAGAGAGAGAGAGAGAGAGAGGGAGAGGGAGAGAGCTGTGATACTGGGAGAGTGATACGGGCAATTAGAGGAGTTCAGTTTCCAGTAGACATGAGGCAGAGTTGTCTAAATGTACGCGGCCTCTTGCTCCTCTACACACTCACTAATTACACACACACACACACAATATGATGTCTGTGTTGTGTTGCACTGACATGGTGTTGAACTAAGAGTCCACTTAAAGGTGCAGTGTGCAAGATTTCATTTTGGTCACCTACAGAAATATGACAAAAATAATTAGATATTGACATTTTCATGAATTTGTAATCAGCTCAATGTGTTATTGTTCTCCATTACTCTTTAATGAGCCCATTAGTGTTCATCAACATGAGGAGAGGGGCTCTGTGTGGGGGCCAGCATGTTTTCACAGTAGCCCAGAGTGGACAGACTAAACATCTTTTGACTTTTAATGAAAACTGAGGGTTATCATAGGTTCTCCTGCACGCTCATGCCCATGCCCTAATCGTACACATTGCACCTTTAATCGGGACTCACACTGGTTGCAGAATGAGATTTAGAACTAGCTCCTGAATGATTTGGTTCCAAAGATTGAATTTTGCTCCTCTTTGTTCCATGTGATCACTGGGTTCATTTGTACTTTGAGCAGCGAGGAACCTTCTTAAACCAGTGTGAATGTGCAGGGCTGGTTTGCCAAAGAGCACTAAGGTTCTGATGGGACTAGAACCTTGTCCGTCTGAGACCAGAGTGAACAGACAGAAGTTGACATCCATGAATTCCGTGTCTGCGCAAACTCGAGAGACTGGACGCAACAATATTTGCTTTCATTCTTGAATATTTGCAGGGATTAGAACCTCTGGGAGCCTGGGAGCCGGTGGGGTGGGGGTGGGGGTGGGGGGTGGGGGGTGGGTGGGTGTGGCTGCGGCTGCACGTGGGGGGTAGGGGGGGA
>JAFBJT010111271.1:39455-53053 GCA_016785325.1 Chascanopsetta lugubris | reverse complement strand
CGGCAGGATAGAAAAAAAAAAAAAAAAAAGCCTGTGACACATGCGCTTTACAAGAGTTCACAAGTTTTATGAAACACTATCCCACCTTCCCTTCGACATGCCTGGTGGCATTCCTGTCTCGATTTGTCGTGTCTGTGATCTTTCTAATTTTATGGTGAGTAAGTGCAATTTCCTGCCGCTGGAAAAAAAGAGGGTGTATTGGAGGGATGAATGGAAGGAAAGTGTTGTTGACCCCCCCCCAGCCAAGAGCTGGAGGGGCCGGGTAAGCAGAGCTGGGTAAAGCTCAGTGGTCACGGTAACTGTAATTTGTGGCAGTCGTTGTGACACGGCGCCAAATTATGCCTTCTGAAGCAAACGGCGTATGGAGTTTTTGTGGTGGGAAAAAAACATTGTCGCGATGAAGTCACAACAAAAGGACTCCACCGCACCAGCGGCTATTTGACGACGAATGAAAATGATTGGTCTGGAGAGTCGAAACGCTCAAAACATGGAGAACACACCACCGATACCGTTATTATCATTCTGCAAACGCCAAAGCCTGGACTTTTTTGGACTGAATATCCACTCTGACACCTTGGCACTGATAACCTCACAGAGCAGTCATTTTGCAGAGAGAGGTAACAGCGGGGGTGAGGTCTGGTAGAGGCTATTGGTCTGTGGTGAGCTGTTAGAGGCGTTTGCCAGACTGGACAGACGGAGGGATGGAACGAGCGAGGGAAGTGTAAAGAAGTATTTTGGGCTGGAAATAAAAATGAGAGACAAAACAAGTCCCTTCAAAACAGAGGTTCGCTCTCTCTTAGCGTCGGTCTTACTCCTTTCTTTTCTATGCCTCATTAAAACGAAACCCTTTTCCACCGCACGACCCCTTTTCCTGTTTCCGTGCCCGTCATTATTTATCCGTCTGCCTAAACAGCTACCTGCCCACCCCTCCACGCATTACACCCCCCCCGTCTGTCTGTCCATCTATTTTTGTCCACCTTTCTGTTTCTCTCTCTCCTCTGACATATTATTCCTCTCTTGCATGCCACCCCTCCTTTCTTCATCCATCTGGCCCTCGGTGCTCGCGTGCCAGCTTTCCCATGTGGAGATATGCCTCTTATACCTACAGCCTATAAACAGCTTGCACTCTGGTCTCCTGCAATATGGTCCCTGGTCACCAACACCCCCCCCCCCCCTCCCCCCCTCGTTCATGAAAATGACGGCTTGTGACAGTGTGTGGCTGTTGTTATGTAAATTAGGCGTGGGCAGCATATTGCTGATTATTTCCTAAATACTTGAGGTCGTGATGCAGATCTTTATCCAAATGATATTCCATTCCCATTGGTCAAAACAACGTGAAAACAGGAAATGGGAATTTGTTTATTCCGCATTCAATCCTGAGTCATATGATTCTGCACCATGATGCTATGATGCGGATTCATTTTCCGACCTGTAGCATGTTAGCATAGCCGTATTGTTTGTCATGACACTTCTTTTATATAGTATAGGACCGCGCTAACTATATTCTTCATTGGATGATGACACAACACTAGCAAAACAGCGAGGTGAGGGAACTTCCCGCGATTCAAGGCAAAGAAGAGAATATGAGGCAGGTTACCGTGGCAACATCATCACTGAGCCAACACTGGGCTCCATGGTGTTTCCCTGATCATCAATCGTGTGTTGATTGCCTTTATATAATTGGTTTACCTGGGTTGAAAAAAAGAATTCCCAGCTGCACCCCTTTATTTTATTGTGAAAGAAGCTACCTAACCCGCCCCTTGTATACTTAGTTATTACCTGGTGAGCCCCCGACTATCAAAGCTCGAGTGTTATCGCACGTATTCCTCTGTAAATCAAAGCTGTGAATCAAAACGACCGGGGAGGAACCATTGCACATAGTTTACACTACATTATATGTACAGTATATAGTCCCCAGTTGCCCATTCACTGCAGCGATGAATAATTAATGCTATTATGCCTGACCCATATTACAGCAGCCAAGTCCTCCACGTGCAACCACACGTCTCACGTAATAATCTCATCGGATGCTGGATAACATAAAGTGTGGCCCTCAGATGCCTCCAGTTACGTACACTTGACATCTTCAAATATGCATCGCGCGGCTGCAGCGGAATCTCGCCTCTTAGCTGAACCGTCTGTAGCGTGGCATTAATACGTAACCGCGCTATAAAGGCAGCTGCTGGGGGACGTGAACCCCTGTTAAGCGAAGGGTTCACAACATGGTTCAGTCACTTTTTGCGTGTGCCGAGCAAAGGGGCCCGACACCGCATGTACAGCGTGACGACTCATTGTTAATTAATCTGGAGGCCGATGGGATTTTAAGCCTCGTAATCATCTCGGAGCTGCCTCGCCGCAATCTGTAATGTTGTTATCAACCTATATTAGAAACCCGAGACCACGGCGTCGCCAGTGTTTTGGCTCTTATCAAAGAACAGCCAAACAACATTTCACGGCAGGGTGGGGACAAGGTGATGAAAAGGTGGCAGAGCCTAGATGGCATTTGTGCTTAGACAGGTCTAATTGTGCAACTCTTTGTGATTATGGCTGTGTATGATAAGCAAAACGAGATAAGCAGATTAAACGTACCCCCCAGAAATGAAAAGAGGATGCCGCCGCCGCCGCTGCCGTTGTTTGTGTGGCTTGTTATTGCGAACGATTGAGAAGGGAAATTGCTAATCAGGAGGTAAAATTCAGCGTTGCCGTCCCAATTAAGGTTCTGCCAAACTGGGGAGGATAAGATAAATAGAAATGAGTGTATGAAATGATTCAATCATCCCCAGCGTGCACGGTGAAATACACGAACGCCTTTGACTTTGTTTCTGATCCAAAGGGTATTAGAGCAGAAACGCAATTGTATTTTCCCCCTGAAAAATATCCTGTGCTTGTTGTCAGGGTCAAACTCTTGATGCCGGGATCAGGTCTGAGGTGATGTTGTTTTGGAAAATCAGTTTTCTTCTTGCTATAATTGTGACCAGTGAAGGGTGAGGAAGATGAGAGGCGGGTGGACGGACAGGAGGAGGCGGAGGAGGAGGAGGAGGAGGACTGTGAAAAGCTGTCATGCGTGACTATGATCCTGGTTGACAGTTGGTTCGCTCTGTTTCACATATCTCCTTACTGTCTGCTCGGTGGTCTTGCAGGAAGAAAACAGGTCTCCATGCAGATTGCCCCACAGAGTAACATCTCTGAAACTCTCTCCCCTTCTGTGTCATATGATGGAGCCCAAGCAGGTTTTACCCCCCCCCCCCCCCCCCCCCCCCCCCCCCCCCCCCCCCCCCCCCCCCCCCCCCACTGCCCAGGCCGTGGCCCATGTGATTGGGGCTTGTGTCTAATGTCTCTGCTGGGCCAAGATGATGTCACATACATAAAAGTTCAAAGACTGGAGAAATTCACAAACCGACACCATTTTGTTGATATGTTTACGTGTGTCTGTGGTCCTGTGAAGTGAAGGAATCGATCATATGCTGCTCACATGATCATCACCACCACAGGAAATGGCGTAATGATGTATAATGTTGCTGACAGGCTGTTTTCTTGTATAGTTGGTTGTTTCGCAACTGCCTGTTTTGACTCTGGTTATAGCATCTTACTTAAAGGTGCAGTGTGTGCGATTTTGGTCATTTTTTTGTCACTTCTAAAAAGATTACAAAACAATTACATACTGCCATTTTCATGAATTTAAAATCACCTACTTGTTTTATTTTATTTCCATTAGAACCTGAAATGAGCCCATTAATGTATATTTACACGGGGAGCGTTTTTACAGTAGGTCAGAAGATCTTTCTCGTTGAAATGACGACTGAAGTCTACCCTAAGTTCTCTTGCTTGCTCAGAAGGGTGAGGGTGAGGTGATGGATACGACATGCAGCTTCACCTCTAGAGGTCACCAAATCGTACAAACTACACCGTTAACTCATTTTCTTTTATGTTTTATATCAAATAATAAATGGTTCAGTGTCATCAGCTTTTAACCACAGGTCTTATGCGAGACCCACCAGCACCACAGAGTCCAATTTGTTGAAGTATTCTGAGCAACCATCTACTTGTTAATGTAGCCGTTAGTGAGTCAACACTGGATCATTTTACGTAACATTGGCTATAAATTAAAAAATAAAAATATTTGTTAGGTTCTCGTTGTTGTACTGCGCTTTTTCTTTGGCTGGAAGAAACAAGTGAAAGGCAACGATGAAGTCACCTCCGAGGCGCAGACAGGCTTCTTCTTTCTCCTCTTTCAGTCTTTGTGCAGAGCTACGCTAACCCGCTACCGACTGCAGCTTCGCGCAAAGTATTTTTGCTGCTGCAATACAGCCTGAGATGCTTTTACCAACTGCCAAATAAAACATTGAATGCATTCGTATCACTCCTGGCAACGATCCCCGTGCCAGCGATGGATTCACCAGTGTTCTTCATAACCGCTGATTCTCGGGCCTCCGGGCGCAGCCGATATAGTTGTTTGTTTGATTTCGTTCCAGCTTCGGACTCATTGTGCAAGCGTAGGGTGCGCTTGTGTATACGTGCTGGCTTTTCCTTTTTGAGCGGTGTTACTTTGTTAGGTGTGGCGAGGCTTCACAGCCTGGCCTGTTTTCCACTGCTGACCATGATGTCTCTGTTCCCCGCAGATCAGCCTTTGAGCAGGACGTGGAACATGGTAACACAGATGGCCTGGGAGACTGCCAAAGTAAGCAGGCCCTTTTCACTCTTATCTTTCCTCCTCTCTTCCCTGCGCCCTCCTCTCCTACCCATTCCTCTCCTCTCTGTTAACTCCCCATTCGGCCCTGCACTACTTCTTCTTCTTCTTCTTCTACTTCTTCTTCTTCTTCCTCCACTGCTAACACCTCCCTCCCCCCCTCCGCCGTCTGTTCCGCCCTCACAATCCTCTCTTTCAGCCTCTTCCATCCATCTGTCCCTCTCGGCTCTCGCCCTCCTCTGTCCTGCTCCCGCTGTTCCTCTTGCTCTCTTCGGTCAATAGAGTGTTGTGTCCCGCTGGGCAAAGACTGGGTTCCTTCTTGTAGATTGCAACAGAAAACACAACCCAAAACATTCAAGTGACACACGGGGACATTTCTTGAGACTCGTCACTGGGCTCGAACAAGACAGGGTCTTAACCAGTCGACATCGGCGGTTTTGAAAAGTCTCTTTCAATCAAAGAGACAGAGACTGGTTTGATGTGTTCCTGCCAAAAATAACAGTTTGGATTTGTTAAACGCAAAAGCCTGTTGACATCACAGCAAGCTGCTTCAAAACATTTGGCAGTTTGCTCGTTCATCCCATTTCAATTTCATTTCAGTTTCGACTATTGACGCAGAGTAAACGAAGCCAGCACGTTTTCACTTCCATTTCATCGGAATGTTTAGTCAAGAGAAGCTGTCCTGACCTTCATAGATCACCTCTGATTGAAAGTTTGGGGTGGGGGGGGTGGATATTGAGCAGTCGGTCGATTCTGAATTACTCTAAAAGTCACGGTTTACTCGATCACGTTAAAGCGGAACCTCGCTTTACTGCTCGCAATAACACATTTATTCTCGTTTCCTCTCTTCTCCTTTGCAGATACCTTTGTAGCGCTCAACGGTAAGTGTCCCACATTCACCGCAGAGGCAATTAAAAACAAAAAGGCAGGAGCTACATTTCATCTACCCCGACTCTTAAAAACCCCAGCCACACCTCTTCATCCAGTCAATCAATCATTCCCTCTCAACTTAATGAAAACTCCTCCCACATGTGGTTATTAATGACTCAAGGGCTTTAACTAAATTCATCTTTTTTTTTTCGATAGACATTCCTTCCGGTTACGAAGGTAATGAAACATTCAGGCACGGTCAGTAAATCTCCCTCCTCGTGGTTTGTCCTCCTCTGGCCGATGTTTAGAGAAAAGGACGTAGAATTAGAGATCAGAGAGCCGCTTGAAAGTGAAAATCTTTAAATGCCGCTTCTGATTCTATTAGCTCTTTTAGACTGCCACTCCCTTTGTCTTCGCCTGCTCCTGTCCCCTCCGTCCCTCTTTATCTCCCGTGCAGGAGCATTGATTATCCCTGACCTTTACTGTGCTAATTGGATGGATCTGGTTGTTGGTGGTTTGGGGCCTTGATGTTGAAGAAACGGCTGGACGTGCACATTTAACAGGATGTGTCAACACAGAGGCTGAAGCGGCCCCGGGTTTGGAGTCAGCAGTAGATCAGACAAACTGCCACCAAGCATGTGCAGTTGGCAGCGACTCCACTGCCCGGTCAAAAGATGCTGGATTCAAAAAGGTTAATGTAACCAGACATGGCTGTTCAGCCTGTGCGCAGACATTAAAGCGCTGGCTGCTTCGTGCGCACAGGGCTGAAGGGATGCTGTGTTTCTGTTGACTAATCAGGAAGCTCTCATCGCACCAGTTCCCTCTCTGGAAAGTCAATGGGGTTTTAGCATTGGGCTCTGAATGGCTGATGAAAATAAGCTGCTTTAAAAAGGTCTCAGATACAGCAAGATAGTTTCGTCAAACTGACGCCATTTGGGTGGTTTTAGAAGTAAACGCCATTCGCGAGCGACACCAAAATGGCATTGGCATATAATGTCCTCGACTGAATTTAGTCTTGATGAGCTGCTTGCTACCATCCACCTATTTAAAGGTGCAATGTGTAAGATTTACACTTATATTGAAATTTCTACAAATGTATAATCAGCTCAATGTATGACTTGCTTTTTACATTATCCTAAAATGAGGGCCGCCATTTTTTTTTTACAATTTCCCAGAGCGGACGAACCAAAGGTTCTCTTGCGCGCTCAGAATGGTGAGGGTAAGGTGATGGATACAATATGCAACGTGCAACCGGTAGATGTCACCATATCTTACACACTGTGCCTTTAAAGCTCTGTAACAACATCAACATTTAGGAGTGGGCTATTTACTAATGTGTTTTACATCGCAGAACAAAACAGTGAAATCTCATCGGCTCGTCTTCACGTCGTGTTAGGCCTCCACCTGGAAAGTCATTTAAAAATCTCATTGACTCCAAGTTGTGGGGACCAGATGTGTTATCATTGAAATTCCCTTTAATATTTAAGGACCCGTTCTCGCAGCATCCTATATGTTTACTCACTAAATCACACGGCGCAATTCCACAACCACACGGAGCTCTTTGTAAGGAAAGATAAACAGATGTGATGCGCCTGCAACAAAGTCACTCTTATCTACCTTATTTTTATCTTATCTCAGTGTGTGTTCGCTTGGTTTTCAGTCACTCTCTCTCTCTCTCTCTCTCTCTCTCTCTCTCGCTCACACACACACACACAAACACGTATACTTTGCAGCAGCCAGATCAAAACAGTCAGATCCATACAAAAAAGACAAGAATAGATATTTTTGAAGTAGCTCCAGAAAGCCCGGCTCTCTCTCCTCCCACCCCCCTGTGGCTGTACCCCCACTGTGATTCTATTGCCTCCCTTTGGAGATCCAGGGTCACGGCATCTGTGTTGTGTGTGCACCCAATGTACTGTTAAATATGTTTCCACGATACTGTACACACACACACACACACACCACACACACAAACACACACACAGATAACACCCCATTTACAACCCCCCCAAACAAAGACTCAGCCGTAGCCTCAGAGACTCTCCATCTATCTGCCAGTGGTTGATATGGATTTGGAGATAAATAAATGCCCCCTCTCCATTCTCCTCTCCTCTACTCCAGACGAGACAACCTTCCCTCCCTTTTAATCTGTGGAAAGAGAGGGATGTGCATCCGTCTGCAGTTTAGGGCTTTTTTTTCCCCCCATGATCCGTGGAAGAGCTCGGAGGCTCTCTCTCTCTCTCTCTCTCTCTCTCTCTCTCACTCTCTCACTCTCACTCTATGTGTGTCATCTGCCTGAATTGCACTTCCCCTGGCAGTGGGGGGAATGAATTATAAAATAGGCCTGTCACACTAATCTCTCAGCCCTGGGCCAATAGTTAAATAAATCATTTTAATGATTGCCACGCCACACGGAGGAGGAAGAGGAGGAGGAGGCTCTGGGTGGTGTGTGCTGGTGTCTGTTGTGTGTAACCCCACCAGTCGCGTCAACGTTAGTCGCCCGAAATGTCTACCCATCAAAAACATGCATAAACACACACTGAAAAAGATACACACACACACACACACACACACACACACACACACACACACACACACACACACACACACACACACACACACACACACACACACAAAAAGACACACACACACACACACACACACACACACAAACACACACACTGCTGACACCTCCTCTCTGGAGAAACCGTTGAAATGGGAATTGGGGGTTGAGCGCCACAGAGGATGATGCAGAGAAGTGTGGCTTAAACACATTATGATAAGTACAACATTTACTTTGGAGAATAGAGTAGAGTAGCTTAACTGTAAGTATGTGGGATGGTAACATGATTAATATGCCTCAGAAATAGCCAAACAAAGCTTGTGCTCTGGAAGAAAAGAGAAATGTGACTGGTGTGATACGCAGTTCATTTAGTGCTTGGTTGCATTTGTAGATTAAAGTCCGACTTTCAGGTGCAGCCGCTTCTACGGAGGATTCCTGGTTCACTAACAGTGTGTGCCAATGGTGTCTGCTATTAGGGTTTAATTCAAGGAGGAATCAGATGAGGGAAAGATCTTAAATGACATATTTTGACGACTGATTCGGCCAAGGTTCTGAGCTCAAAGAAACTCTGCCAGCGCTAAGAGGTGATAAGAAAGGGTTTGGGAGATCCTCACTCTAAGAAAAACAGAAGACAGAGGTAGACAGTAAAGGTAGCAGAAAGAACGGAGCAGAATCGAGAAACCAGAGAGACGATGCGTCATCATTTTTGGTGAAAAACTGTCCAAAACACTGAGATTTCGTTAAATGCCACAAAAAAGTGATGGTTTAAGAAGTGGGCGTTGAGAAATACTTGGTATTTCCGCTTGAACATTGAAAAATATCATGAATTCATACAGAAAAATATTTTAAATCAACTGATTCAGCATTTGAAATAAACTTAAAGTCAACTTTATGCATCAGGGAGAAGCAAAGAGGCGAACAAACACCCTCACAAACTTTCACACTCAAAGAAAAGTTACAGAACTGAAGTGTTGGAGGGAAAAGTTCGTCTCGTGTCCTTCATGTATTAAAGTCAGACGCCCCGTGGTGAACATGGAGGAACGCCATTGTGCACCGCGCCGCTGTGAAGGGCCGAGCACAGCTTTGACTTGTCAGAGAGAGTGAGAGACGAAAGACAAGAGAGGCAGGGAATGACAGGCGGGGAAAGAAAGGACGCGTCTATCCTGAGACACACACGCACACGCGCACACACACACACACACACATTTACTAATGAGTTGGTCAGGGTCACCGAGAGAGAGCCAGTATGTTGGCTCACACAGCCCAGCAGCTGTCCTTGTGTGAGAGTGTATTGATGTCCATGTGTATGCCTCAGAAGAGGTGTGTGTGTGTGTGTGTGTGTGTGTGTGTAAGAACCCCTGTTGGCCTGTGCCCACGCGCACTGAAGCCTGTCCCCCTCTGCCCTGGGCCGTTGGTTAACCTGTGTTGTGTCCGGCAGGCCGCCATCACCATCACCACCACCACCACACCCTCTCACTCCCCACCTCGGCCCTACCCGAGGCCGCCGAGGGCCCCCTGGGGCGGGGCCGCATGGTGGAGCGGAAGGACCCCTCCATGAGCTCAGACAAAGGGGAGGACCCTTACATGGCCGTGCCCTCTCAGACCCAGCCCGAAGCCAATGGTAAGCCTTGGAACGCAACAGTGAGCAAAAGACAATTTGGTCCATTGTCACCTGTGGCAAGGGGGGTGCGGGTGGAGGAGGGAGGGGGGGAGGGGGGCGGGGGGAGCGGGAGCGGGAGCGGGGGCGGGGGGGGGGGGGGGGGGGGGGGGGGGGGGGGGGTTGCCTAATTGAGATTTACGGTGGCCTCACTGCTTCCAGCTGACAAACGCCCAGAGATACTGGATCACTTCCTCTCTCCGGGGGACAAATTGCCTCAAACTGTGCATGTGCACGTAAACACAACAACTACATGATACATGCCAACGCAGAGACACCCCAGGCTCATTAAATTACACGTATGCACATGCTAACGCTCACACACACACACACACACACACACGCGCGGGGTGGATTTATGATCCTTGGACAGTAATGTCCCACAGGAGATGTAATATCCAGACCATTACACTCTGAAAAGGAAGATGGCGATGTATTTATTTGGTTGAGGCGACGGCGGCGGCTCGGGCCCCGGCTCTGTCATGCTTTGCGACTCAGTGCCGTGACATTGAACGCCCTTTTTCTCTTGTGTTAACAACCTGCCTAATGCTGTACCGCCTCAAGGACAGCGATCTGGATAAATGAGACAGAGAATAGGAGGAAGGCAAAGACACACACACACACACACACACACACACGCACAAAGGTCAGTACAGTGCTGCTGATCCATGTTTCCTGCCTTAATATAAACAGCTGGACGTATTACACGTCCCATTAAAACAACATGCAACTCGTCCCGGCTGCATTTACACACAGCTCGTGCTACGAGAGGCGGCATCACTGTGGCCTTGAGAGGTTATTGATTATTAATAACAGCAATACATCATGAGAGTGGTCCGGCGGAGACTTTCTATGGACACGCTGTATGAATAGATAGGAGAGGGAGAGCCACCGATGACCTTAGGATGTGACGTAATGTCATTTTTGGTCTTTCGAGAGGAGCCGCACTTTCCTTTCTCATGCATCAGTTTGTTGCCACGGAAACGTAGAGTGAGAAAAGAAGCTATAGGAGAATCTGTGATGAAGTCAGAGGGTCATGTAGCAAAGCTGTGCAGTCGTTTCCACAGTTGCCCAAAAAGTCTTCCAACGACCCGAGAGAGAAAAAACACTCTCCTTGTTTCACTAAACGAAAAAATATTGAAATAAAAGTTCAAAGAAGCTAGCCTGCTAGCATTCAGGCAATCCTGTGATGCTGTTAATGAGTGAACAGGCTGCCAAACACGTACTTCATCTGATTCTTGGTGCCTGTAATCAGTTATCACGTCAAGTGATTTGAGTCACACTTTCTACAGAAAACAACACTGGCGAGACAAATGCGACGCGTGCGCTCGTTAGCTAGCTAGGCTAGCTCGACCGGACGCAATAGCAACGTGGCTTGACGACCAAAAAACTAGCCTTTTCTCTCTCGTGCGCAACTTGACTTGCACTTGAGCTGGGTCCAAGCTACCACTCCATGCTAGCTCACAGCCATCGAGTACAATGACAGCTGCAGTAGCACTTCCCTGCCGCCGGTGTCGCTATCAACAAACATGCCTCTTCAAATGCGTGTGTTCAGTATCAATACTTACGATATCTTAAAGCTAGTGGAAATAACTAGAGAACAGTAGAGCATTGACGCAGTAGAGCATCGTTTCATGACGTCCGCTACGTGCCGTTAAGCTAAGATACCGAAGGAACAAAGACTGTGTACCATCTCCGACGATACAAAACTCTCGCTGATGTGGTTATGTTGGTTCAGTTCACGACACACACTCCATATATATATATATATATATATATATATATCCCGTTTGTGGAGTAAAGAGAGCGAGGACTGCAGCGTGTCTGCAGGGAGCAGTGAGGCACCGGTGGGTAGATCCAAGCACAATGGTGGCAGAGACTTCAGACAGCATGCCTACAGCCAGCATCACAACATGGCTGCCTTTATAACCTCGTTGCCTTTACCTGAGCAGGTGTTACACCGCTCCAGCCTCACAAGGAGCAGCCAAGAGTGCACATTAAAACACACACACACACACAAAAAAAAAAAAGTTACCTCATGCATAAAATGTTCCGTTTCCACATGTTTGGGGTGGATGGTGGAAGTGGGAGTGTGACGCTCAGGTAACGGCAACGGGGTTTCACATTTCAAAACAATGCTTCCTGCTGTTTTTTTCTGCTGTGTTTTTGTTATTACGATTCTTATTATTTCTATATGACACCACTGCAGCTTCTTTCAGTACTTTTATCAGTTCTATTTCAGCTCTGCAGTTTTTTTTTTTTTTTTTTTACTTTTCTCTTGACTCAGCTCTGATGAGATTTCTTTGATTTCCTTGTGTTGTGAAGAGTTGTTGTTTTTTTGCATGGCCTGGTTTGAAACTATGTCCTTTTTTCTTTTATTTTGCTATTTATACATTTGCCTTTTCTCCACGCCTTGATTGCTTTGATGCCGTTGAGCACAGTTTTTGCAGCCTTTTCTTTCCAGCATGGCAAATTGAGCACCACACCACACAGTATTCATTTCCTGCTCCACCCATCCTGCCTCCTCTTCCTTCCTGCCCGCCCGCTGTATTACTGGCTTCAGGTGTCAACTGTACTGTGCAAACTTTGCTGGCTGCGAACGTGAAAGGGAATCAATGCGTGAGGAATGATTATGGAGCCCGGAATTGAGTAAATGAGTCCCTTTATCGGCATTTTAATGCAGCCGAGACAAATTCATGCGGGCCATTTCGCAGAGGGAATAAATGGTAAACAGTCGGCTGCGCCATCACTCTCTCAAATTAAGGCCTCCCCCCCCCCCCCCCCCCCCCCCCCCCCCCCCCCCCCCCCCCCAAAAAAAAAAAGCTTGAGTGACACTGTATTAGCTCGTACCCAAAGTTGTTTGCAAGCTTGTTTCGATTTAAAAGACATTACAATTACTCCCCTAACTTTCTCATTTGCAGTTAAGACATTCCAGAATCTTATTCGCTAATGAATATTACAGTGCTGCCAATATGTATTAGTCCGACGCCACCGGAGTAATTAGAAATGCTGCGGGGGGATGAGTATTCACATGCCGATGATATTTAGCACCCAGCAGCATCATTAGCAGGCGTTCCAGTGGGGCTGTTGCAGTTGCCAGGTGGCCGCTTCTGTTTCACAGTACATTTGAGCTTGGTGTCTGTCTGTCTGTCTGTCTGTCTATGTGTCAATCTGTCTGTCTGCCGTGGCCTCATCTGTCACCGTTACACTCTGCCTCCACTCCTGTTACCCTATCATACACCTCACCACTGTGCTTCCCATTACCCAGCCACTACCCCCACCACCCCCCACCCCACCCATCAACACCACCACCACCACCTCCCCGCCCCCACCACACGAACACCAGCCCACCAACCCCTGTGCCTTTTCCACCATCTGCTGCCATTGTGATCAGTCTCCCTTCCACAGGACTTCTCATCTGACTGGGATGGCATGTTCCAAGGCTGTACCTTACCTAGTGCAAATTAATTCCTCAACCAATTTATGGAGCCCCCTCCTTCCCCGCGCCCCCCCCCCCCCAGCGCTCCTCCAACCGTCTCCGCCCTCCTGTCTCTTCTCCTTTCTCCACCTTTGCCCCTCCTCCTCCATCTCCCCTCTCCCTCCCTCCCTTGTGACCTGTCTCTTCTCCAGCTACAGTCATATCTCTTCCCCCTGTCTGCAGGAATGAATCCTTACCCTGCTCCCACCCTTTTCTCTCTCCCTACCTCCCTACCTCTCTCATCCCCTCCTTTACATCCACGCCACCCCCCCCCCCCCCCCCCCCCCCCCCCCCCCCCCAAACCCCCTCCCCCCCCCCCCCCTCCACTCCCCCCCACCAGCGA
>JAFBJT010111271.1:19774-36904 GCA_016785325.1 Chascanopsetta lugubris | reverse complement strand
CTCTCCTCGCCTCCGCCCCTCCCCCCCCCCCCGCCTCCCCTCTCCTCCCCTCCTCTCCGCCTCCCCCTCCTCTCCTCCTCCCCTCCTCCCCTCCTCTCCTCCCCCTCCTCCCCATCTCCCCTGCTGGGAGAGGAGGAATGCCGTTATTTTACTGCTGCAGACAAAAATACTGCAGGCTGAGAAGTAAACAAAGTGAGGAAGAGGGGGAGAAGGGGGAGGAGGGGGAGGGGGAGGGGGACCCCCAAACCCGAACCAGACCCCTGGCACCAACAGTCACTGACAGAGATAAAGATTGATCGTGATCAGGATTTAATCAAACATGAATATGGCTGAATAATAAAACCCTTATATGATCATCACAAAATCATTCAAAGATCATGGAAATCCATCGTCCCATCAGAGATTTAAAGAAGTGCTGCACAGAGTTAATGTTTGTGTAGCTGGGTGAATGTACATGTACAATCAAGACCTTTCAAATCTCAGTATAGATACACACTTTATCATTGATTCTGTTCCATCCTGCTCCTTCTCCCTCAGTCTCTGCACCTGCCTGTCAATCTGCCAATCACAGGCCACACCCACACCCGCACCCGCACCCACACCCACAGCCGCACCCGCACCTGCACCCGCACCCGCACCCGCACCCACAGCCACACCTGCACCCGCACCCGCACCCACAGCCACACCCACAGCCGCACCCGCACCCACAGCCACAGCCACACCCACACCCACAGCCACACCCGAACCGCTGCCGCTGCAGCTCCGTCTTCTGCTCCCGTAATACTTTATACATCTTTTTACTTTATTGATAAACTGTAACCACGCCCCCTTCCCTGCAGCGTATCAGTGGCTTCCCCTCTGAGGGCCGGGAACACGGAGTCCTCATTATGTTAAATGGCTTGTTAGTGTGTGAGTGGTCCTTTCACCACCTCCTCCACTAATCAGGACGAGTGTGCGCTGCAGACGACTCGTTAGTCCGACGCGCTCATTATTCGGTGGCGTTAACTTGTCTCTTGTTGAGCTTTGGTCTAATTGTTTGCAGCGAGCTGCCGGGGACCGGTCCACCGAGCAGGTCCAGGTCCACGAGTGTCCTGATGGAACCTTACCTGTCTGATATTTGACATTAGATATTACACTGAAATAAAGTGTGATTAGTGTCATCAGGAGATCTTCTACTTTTAAAAGTCTGTGGGCCAGGACCAGCAGACTGAAGGACAGCTTCAACCACCAGGCCATCAGGTGTTGAACGTCCTGCTCTCCCCCCCCCCCCCCCCCCCCCCCATATAGCATATGTGTGCATATATATATACACATATATAGACCACCACCAAAATTAGCTGGTAATTACCAAAATCATTTATTATGTTTATGTAATGCTTAATACACCAATATGTAGAAGCTCTTTAACCGAAAATGATATTTTTATAGAATATAATTATTATTGTTATCAATAAATTTACAAATGTACTGATTTACAAAAAAACATGAAAAAATGTAAAGCACATAATTATTTCTTGATCATTTTGTCAATTTCTTATTTACTTGCATTCCTGAACAGAAAATTTTTTTTCAGTGGTTGAATGTTATGCTTGATTAATTTGTGAAGCACTGTACACACACACACACACACACACACACACACACACACACACATATATATATGAGCGGGAAGAAAAAACATCAAGAAAATTCAAGCTGATTTAATCTCACGGCCAAATCGCCTGTAATTCCGCCCTCCGCCCGTTTGCCAAGTTTTTTTCTTTCTTTTTTTTTTTTTTTTTTAAGACAAAGGTTTCTGTTTATTCGCGCACTATGGTAACACTGGGTTGGCATGAACGCTTGGAGCCAGATAAGTTTCATCTTACTGGTTGAAAATCATTCCCACTTGAAAACAGCTCTTTGTTTACATTGAAATGAAAACGTGTGGCTTTACAGGTTCGAGGATTCTGCTCGTCTCGCTCATATTGCTTCACTTGGACAATGTGGGCACTGAACCTAGTAAGGCACATGTCCTGTTTAAAACAGCAGATAATGGAAAATACAGGAATTGTCAGTCAATGGAAAAAAAAAAATACTTTAACTGCATGTTTTGCACAGTCCATGGATGAACTCATTTTAATAAAAGTGTGGGAGATCTGAGAACAAGGCCAGAGCTGCTTGTTAGCTTCTCTCCTCCTTCACTGGAAGTGCTTTACTTCAGTGCACATTAACAATCGTCAGGTTAGGTATGATATCACGCTTTGTCCTGTTCATAAGTTGATTGGCTGTTGTGGACAGATGGCAGTGTGGTGCAACTGGGTTGTTGGGTACTCCGAGTTCATCGCCCCCCCCCCATCCTCTCTTGTGAGCTGCATGAAGTTGGCCTCTTGTCCAGGCCAAGGGCTTTGTTTAAGTCACGCTCGGTTGGACCCCAGGCATTTCAGCGCTTTAACCTTGCCACCCACAGTAACTGCTGCACTTAATGAGGCTACACAGATGTGCTTAGATCAGGTAGGGGGCGAGAGGGCCCGGCGTCTAGCTGAATGCCATCGCCTGGGCACCGTAAAGCATGTGTGCATCTGTGTTTTCCACAGCACCGTTTGGGTTCCCCCCACTGGTTTCTGCTCTATGCATGTGTTCCACAGAGGAGCGAGGCGGCCCAGGTCCTCCCAGTGTATCGAGCGGGGACAATAGTGTGCCCTCTGTGAGTACAGTGAGGATTACAGAGTATAATAGAGGCCGCGCAGCTGTAATGCTAGTGCAGGGCAAGCAACGGGAAGCAGTTGCAGTGGTGAAGTTGGCTCTCAGGCCGACTCTGTGGCCTTGTTTGTGTGGCCACCTCAGCATGTTTCAGCTCCATGTGAAAAGAGATGACCCAGTGTGTTATTGTTAACTGGATCGCGTCGATTCTTTCATGAGTTTTTTATTTTATTTTTATGAGCAGCTCCATTCCCAGCGCTGCCCCGTCTTTGAGCTGTTCGTCACCTTTCATCTGGAGCTTAAGTCGATCTGGCTGCTCATTGTTCTCACATCACATTTAATTATGCCCATATTTCATAGAGTAATACTCCACCATCTCACACTGAACACACTGCTGGCAGGTCCTGTGTGACCTGGGATGTGCCGTCCCGATTGATTGATTGATTGATTAAATGACAAGTTGAAACAGCCTGAGAGATGGATTCAGGTGAGTCGCTGACGACAGCTGTAGGAGTGATGACATCTGTGTCATATATTCCGCTCTGTTGTGGCTGTTTGGTGCAAATTATGTAAATGATGGACAAGAGGGGGAATATGTTTTCCTTTCCTTTCCCCACTTCACCCTGTCCTACTTTAACGAGGACTTTCTCAGGGTGTCAGTGTCACGTTAGCGAATGGCGTCCTCTGGATCGGTTGTTTCAAACTTCAAGGAAACGTGACATGGATAGTAATGGCTTTTAATCGAAACCTCATTTTGTTTTTCACTCATTGTGAGACGTAAAAACAGAGATGAGTGCTTGCTTATTCAGCTAGATATTTCATTTGACTTTAATTCCTGGTCCCACGTCCTTGTCTTCGTTTTTGTTTTCTTTGCGTTTGTTCCAGAATCTGTTTGCTCAGCCTCTTGTTTTCTTTGGCAAATGCTGAGAATCTCTCATCGGGGTGAGGTTCTCTTGTACCTATACGAGATATTTGATAAGCTGTTGACTGTGCAATTGTTGTTGTGACAAACTCTAACTCCTGCAGTGCTGAAAGTCTGGCGAACGGCACATTCCTTCTTCGCCCCAGTCCATCGTCGCACTCGGTGGCTTTGAAGGCGATTGTGTGAGATGTCTTTTCATGACCCAGGCCAAACATGGCGTGTAACCTACAAGTCCCCAATCACAGGGTAGATCTGGGTTTGATACTACTGAATTGATTGACTCAGGAAAACTGATACAAAAGGTCAACATCCCTTTTGACTAGACTGTTTACATTTGCTCTGTGCTGAGTGGAGGCTAAGGCCACTCTAATCTGTTGTGCTGTGCCTTTTTTTTAGACCTTTGGCTTTTGGCTGTTTTTCTATGAGACAAGCTTCTCCCTTATTTTGTTAGATTTCCTTGTAATGATACATCAGATGGCTCCACTTTCGGACGAGCACAGGCTGATAGGACTTCATGGATCCATGTGTGTGTGTGTGTGTGTGTGTGTGTATTGGGAAAAATCCCCTACTGAGGAGATTCAGTAGTGTTCTTTGGCAAGGCACTATGATTCGAACTGGAATGATCTTTATCGCTTATGTTCCTTGTCGGTTGGACAGTGTCTACTTGGCCAGGAAAGATAAGAAGACATATGGTCACACTTATTGCACTTGGACGTGTGCATGTGTGTCTGTGTGTGTGCGTCTGTGCGAGAAAGGGAGTGCTCTGTAGTTCAAAGGAAAGTTGTGAGTCAGCTGGGAGCCTGGGAAAAGTGAACCTGGCAGTGGCAGACGGTTCCAAGCTGATAACCACCGAGGAGTTATGGGGTGTTGTTGAATAAGGAGTCGGGCGGTATCTCAGTTTCTGGGAGCAGTTATTTGCTCTGGAACCAAACATCCCAATAATGGTGAGGCTACTTGTTAAAACCAGCCATTATGACATTTAACTTTTATTGATACAGCCACGGTGTGAGTGTACGAGCCAAGACTTTGAGACCGTTTCCTTGTGGGCCTTAATCATGTTAACGCAGGACAAATAGATGAATAGATCCAGGATGATGCGGATGACAATCACAGCGTTGTATCAGCTTCCATGTTGAGGCAAGTCCAAGTGGCGCAAGATGTGGGTGTGTGTATCTATGAGGAATCAGCCAATAACTCTGCAACCCTGTGGACAACAGTCCACCACAAAGTGATTTTAATGATTCTTTATTTCCTCACCTTGTCTGGACACAGTGGCAGACGGGGTCCTTCTTGTTGTCCAGACTGTTTTGAGAGATCAGTGAGGGGCTGATGACTACAGTACAATGTCTAACACATGGCGCATTCTTACTCAGTTCTGTCATAACATCAATTTATCGTTATAATGGTGACTAATTAAATATTTTCAGGAAAGGGATGACGATTCACGTGGGCTGTGGTGTTGCATTCGAGTTCCCGTTTTGGGGAACTGGTGCGTCGCTGTGTCACACATGAGGACACTTGCTTTTTGGCACCGCTCCCAAAGACTAAATATTTCCTAAGATCATGTGGCCGTACATTAAAGAGGAATGCATCTGCCCTAGCATTGACATGCAATTGCGTAAAGCTCAAAGAAGAAGCCGTTGAACTCTTGCTTTCCGTGTCAATACAGCCCTAATTGTCGTAGAAATAGAAGATCAGGTATCACATTACCACTGACTCACATACGCGGGTTCTATGTCAACTAATTGCTGCCCATTGTGAGCCAGAATCCACCGTGGAGCCCAAGTTTCTGTCTGATGAGCACTGTATTTCAAATAATAGCTGCCCTGATTGCAGTGAAACACTGGCACAGGATGAGACAGGATAGCTCCAGGAAAGATGGAAAGTTGAATGGCTGACAAAACAAGGTAAAGCTTCAGCGCTGAGTCATCCCCCTTTCATTCTTTCTTTCTTTCTTTCTTTCTGTGGGAAGTGAACAGGGGTTTTCCTTTCGGGCAGCTTTGTTTACCATGAAGTCATCTCGGCAGAGCAGGAGCATAGCGGCCATGCAGAATTTCTGAAATGCCTCCAAGCAGCGCTGCAAGGGGCGAGCGTGTGTGAATATAACAAGTTGGTGTTTCTAGTGGACGCTCGGACACCGTAAGTGGATTAGACTTTCTCACAATCGTGTACTTTCTCTCTGCCGAGTGCACCGGGCAGTGCTCGCGCTCTTATTGTTTGCTCGCTCCCTCATGACTGTGGCACAGGGCGCTGCCAGTGTAAGCTGATATCGGTGTGAGCGCTAAAGACCCTGAATCAGACAAAACGTTTTGGGAGAGTGCTGAAATCAAGACAGGCCCTGCAGAGTGTAGCGCTCATTCACCAATATCCTCACCCCATCTCTCTGCTGTCGTGCACATTTGTTTTGCCTCGCCATTCATCATACGTGCACTCCTTGTCTACGGTTGCTCCCAAGGGACCGGTTTTGATTGTGGGACTAAATGTAATTACTGCTTAACATATTACCTGCACTACACATAAAAGTGGCATGTGTAATCAACTAGAGTTCATGGTCAACGTATGCTTTAAAATTTTATTCTTAGACAATCATAGGCCTTTAAGCTCTCGCGGGCCACATAAAACGATCTTACGGGCCACATTTGGCCCGCAGGCCACAAGTTTGACACATCTGGTTTAGAGGTTGCACAGTAGTTGTAGTTGTAGTATGAATTAGATTAAAAATTGAAAATCTCTTATATTGCAACATAAAAAAGGGACGAACAGTGTCCACACATCACATTTTCTAAACGTGGGAAAACCTGCACTTGATAAAATCAGTTTTTAAGGGGCGCAATTTACTGTTGCTAAGATGAGGACATATTTTTGGCGTATCCCTTTCCTTTGTCCTATTCTTCATCTTGACTTATTGTAGCCATTACATCCTCTGCAGGCCAGCTCCATTAGGCTCACTTCTCCGGCGCTGGGTGGGTGTCCAGGTAGAGCACATATCAGCCAAAGTGTCTATCAACCTAATCTCTATGATGCAGATACCTCTGCCCCACCACAAGCTTACCCCCCCCCTTCCCCCCCCTGAACCCCCCCCCCCCCCCCCCCCCCCCCCCTTAAGCAGATCAACAGAGCCATTGTTGTAAGTGAGCAGCTCCTGTATTAGGTCTCTTTGTAAACTAACTCGGCGAGAGAGCAGTGAAACCTTTGAGTCTGGGTTTGTTTTGTTTTCTGTGGCTTTAAACAAAGGAAATGTACACTTCCCTTTGCTTACGTTACACCAAACCTGCCTGTTGACATGGTTGATAAGGTGATATATGTTTATGTGATACTTATTAAAAGGGAAACCTCCACTGGAACCCCCAACAGGATCGGTTTGTGCGGTTGCTAACAAACAGAAACCGCTGACAACCGTTGAACGGTTCTCTGCATGTTTCACAAAACGTTTATCACCCCATCTCTGAATGGTTTTATGATGCTGTGATTGCTTGATGATGCCGCTCTTGGCTAACGCCCCTTGTGTCTCTCTCTCTTTGTCTCCTTCAGCGGTCCTACACGTTGATAGTGGAAGCTTTGGACTTCAGCAATGAAACCAGTGGTGAGTAATGAAGCTTGGTCTCTCCACTTTGTCCTGTCCCCCTCTTGCATCCCTCCCTAAAAGCAAAATCAGGGACGAGTTGCTTTGCAAAAGATCAATAGTGTGTGTGTGTGTGTGTGTGTGTGTGTGTGTGTGTGTGTGTGTAATGAGTTTGTTGTCAGGTGCCTGTAAGGTGAGAGAGGACAGGGGAGAAGAAGTGGGGGGCAGGGCAGACAGGGGTGGAGGGGGGTGGGGGGGGGGGGGGGGTCAAATAGGGAGAAGGGAGTGTGGCGAGGTAAAGGACTATGAAAATGTTTTCATTGGGCCGATAACTGATGGCAGGTGCTGCCAGCCGGGGTCAGGGTCACACTGTCTCACTGTCACTGAGGCGTGAAACACACTGTTCATCCGGCAAACCCAGCCCCGCGGCTGCTGCTGTTCCCGCCCCACAGGCACAACCCACGAGCTCGTGAGGTTACCTCGAGTGCAGGTGTGCGCCTCGCTGAGCTCCGACTGCGTACACGAGAACCCCCTCCAAGTACTTAAAAGCTGTGGTTGTTCTCTCTCCGTAAATGTGTTCGTGAGGTGCTGAATCTGAATTCTGGTTGCCAGGTTTGGGCTCTCGTCTTCAACTGTATGGGCTTTCTGCTGGATGGTGGCAACAGCCATGATTCCAGCGGAGTGAGGGAGGGAGGGAGGGCTTGTTTATCCAGGTCTGTTCAACATCAGCACGGTTTCGGCCTTTTCTGCTGTATTTGCCGCTCCCCAGAGACCTATTAGGGCACGGGTGTGAAAAGCCCCCCTGAATGTACACAGTCCCCTGAGCTCTATCAGGGTTGTGCAGAGCTCCATTAGCTCCACACTGATTTCTGATTTTCTTTGATCTCCAATCGAAGTAAAAGAAAAAAAAAAAAAGTTTGTCTTTTGTTTTATTTAGCTATTTTTTTAAGGTCACCTCCAGACGACGAAAACATTTATCAATGCACTCCTGTTGTTTTTAATTTATTTTTAATTTATTTTATTTTTTTCTACAGTTCACAGTTGGTGTTTTGATTTTCCAAAACTAATTTGATGCTCCAGCATGACCTTTTTTTTTTTTCTAAGTTTTAGCAAGTTGGTCTGATTTATGTGTAACTGAGCCAGGCAGCAGGTAGCAAGAATGTGTTACTCCAGACACTGCAGGCCAGCAGTCGGTAGAGAAATGCCACACAGCGAAGCTCTGGATTCCAGACCACTGCGAAATGTTACTAGGCACTGTGATTTCTGTGCCCCCTCCTCCCTGACCACCTGCCCCCCTTCTATACACACCACAGCACAGTAAATAGATGACTGCGGGCCACCCCCCCCCCCACCCCACCCCTCTTGCGGGCCCCCCCCCCCCCACCCCACCCCTCTGCGTTGCATCATACTACACAGAGGAGCGATTCACCCAGCGGTCAGCCACCTCCGGCTCGTGCGAGCACAGTAAATAATGGCGGTGACACATTTTTCATTCTCTCCCAGGTGGAAGATTTAGATATGGAGTAGCGAGTGCTTCATGTGCGGCTGAATGAGTGGTGTTAAAGCGTGGGGTTTGTATGTATGTGTACAGTCACTGGTGTGTGGAGGTGTGTTTGCTCAGAGAGTGTTTGCTCTGTTGCGTGAGGCTCATTACAGGCCCTCGGCTCCCAGGTCAGTCCTTGCTCGTTTGACAGAGCCGTGACCTCTTTGTGTTTGACAGGAAAATAAGTCTGTTTCTGGGGCTCAGTCTGTTGGTTTGTTTGCAAATCCCCCCGTGTGTTGCTCAATCTCGGCCTTCGCTCCTCCATCTGAAGTAGACGCTCGTTAGTGCGAGGTGAAAAAGAGTTGACTCGAGACTATACCGACAGCCATTCTGAATGGAAGAATGCATGTGAGAAAGTGTGGAAGAAAGTGCTGATGGCACACTGGCAGGCTTCCCAGCAGTGACTGTGGCGTTGGTGTCCTCAACACTGTAATTTATGGTGGCTGTGGTTCTGTCCTCGCCGGAGCAGATGCAAGAGGCAGCGTCTAGGACCAGTAATATCCTCTAGCTGTAAACCTGAGAATCAGAAACCGTCGGGTGAGAGCTGCAGAGGGAGCGTGAGAAAAAAAGCAGCTCAGCGTGTTCATTACAGACGGCCTTTTCCTTTTTTCTGCTTTTCCTCCTTGTACTTTCCTTCCTCTCCGGCTCACGTGGTTCCTTTTTAATTATATGCAATGTGCTATCTCAGAGCTCTTATGCAATTTGAGCAAGAATTATTTCGGCTTCCCACTGTACGATCGTGTCGAAAAGTAGACTCTTAAGATTCTCCCCTCGTGGCCGTCTCAAACTCACCGCATGTTTTCAGCTGCCATCGAGATTGATTGTTGACAAAACCTATGTTTCAGGTGCAGATGGGAGATTGATAGAGAAAGCCTCCCACTCTGGCATGATCAATCCCAGCCCACATTGGCAGAAGCTGACTCACAACGGCCCCGTGGCCCAGTTCGAGTATCAGATCAGGGTCAGCTGCGACGAGCACTACTATGGCTTTGGCTGCAACAAGTTTTGCCGACCGCGGGACGAGTTCTTCGGGCATTACACGTGCGACTACAACGGAAACAAGACCTGTCTGGAAGGCTGGTCCGGACCTGACTGCAACACAGGTGAGTGTGTGACTCCGCAGTCTGTCTGTGACCTGTGATTCATGACACACATGTGGTTCAAGTTCCCACGGCGTTCTCCTTTTTCCTTTTCACATAAAGCATTTCATTGCCTGCATGAACAATAAAAAACATTTCTCAGGAATTAAATATTTTACTATGTTTTAATTGCAGAGCCGGCTTATTTGTTTGTCGACAGCTGTCTTATTCTCCCAGACGGAAATATCACAGAGAGTTGTAATTATTATATCGTTTGCTGCTGTAATTAAAGCCGAGCTAAGTTCGAAAGCGCTTACCAGGCAGATTCTTCTTCTTCTCTTGTCTTTCAGCTATATGTCGACAAGGCTGCAGCACTGAACACGGATCATGTAAGGAGCCAGGCGGATGCAAGTAAGTGTCTGAGGCCGCTCTGGTTGTATTGTAGAACATGGTTTGTTGAAGTCTGGTGGTTGTGGTGAGGATCACACGGATATGTAGGGACCGTGTCCAAGGACAAGTTCTGTCGCAGTATGGATTGTTTCCCATACGTCTTAATTGCTCTGGCCAAGACACCGACTGTACAGAAACACAGACCCAGCTGCTTGTTAATCTCATGGAGCTTTTTGATCGACGCTGCCAGTTTGCAGAGAGAGACGGAGGCTCCTCTGCCAAGACTCCCATGTTGGATATGTGTTTCCGTATAACGAGGGAAGTGTTATCAGTCACATCGCGTGTAACTTTCGGATGAGCCTTAAGGCAAAGTGTTTGTGTAGCTAATGGCTTCCTAATGCTGTTTATGCACACAGCCAGAGGAAAAGCCCAGGCGCAGATGGATATCAGAGCTTGGGCATTGTGTACAGTCGCATTTGTATCTCGGCCTCATCCTGGAGGAGGAGGAGGCCCTGCATTACCCAGCTCTTCCCACAGCCCAGGCACTGGTTGCTTTCTTAGTTGTCTGATTTGGCTGCAAATCAAACACAGGGACGATCAGGTTCGTTCGTTTTCTGCACCAGGCTTTGTTGTTCCTCCCCAAGCTTTTGACATCATCAGGTTTCTTGTAAGTGCTTGTGTGGCCACTGGCGGAACAAGAGGCGGAATTGCTTTAGTCTCTGCACAGGTGTGGCCACATTCAAAGCTCTGGGTTGAACTGTTTATGTGAAATCTGCCAACAAACTCTCCCACCGAGCTCCACTGCTGCTTTAACTAGTACACACTTTCCCACGGTCGGGCCGTTGAGCACAGCTGAACATCAGCAGCACTGGCTGCAGGCGAGGGGCAGTGCAATACTCCTCAACTGCGGTTTTATTGATACTTGCAGATTTCATGATTACCAATTCAATATTGACGGTGACGCACACCAGTGGACCGAGATTGACGCGAAAGAAAACAGGTTTGAAAATCATTAACTGCTCAGCTACAACCTAGAGATGATCAAAAGTGGTTTGATTTTATCTTGAGGGATAAAATTGTCAGAGTATCGACAGCACGGCACAATAATAATGTCAGGTAATGTTGCAGTAATTTGGCCTCGTAATAACTCTAAATGATTTGGGATCCTGCAGGGGAATCCTTCTCCGCTTCTCATGGAAGAGGATTAGCGCACTCTTAAGAATAGCCTCTTTAATCACAGACCAGGGTTTACTTAACCACCGCGTTTATTTTTACAGTCCATCCGTTTCTCGGGGCTAATCAGTGCGCCGCACCCCCAGAGGGATACTTTGTTTCCTGTCACTTGGCTCCACAGCAGCAAATGTATCACCACTTCACCACCTTTTATAGAGCGGACTTATCAGTCCGCCTGGATTGCCATCTTAATTACGAAGCCCAGGAACTAAAGGGCAGCATTATCTGTGTAATTATGGACCCTGGACATTTCAGTGGTCAGCGGGGCTGTGCTCCCCCTCCTCAGCCTCTGGGCACGGGCCCGACTCCTGACTCATGGGAACGAGGATGAGCAGCGAGGGAGAAGCGGAGAGCTGCACGTCTGCAGAGATATCTCGTCACGGCCAAGCCACAGGCAGAGTGTTGTCAAAGGGAGCGTCTGGCCGCATGCTAATGTTAGCCGTGCTAAAGGTCCCACTGGAACTGTAATTTAGTGCTTTGTTTTTTTTTTTCTTTCTGTTTGGTGGGATGCTAAATACCCCTCTGTTTGCCCGTCCCCGAGTATTGTTAAAAAGCTCTTGCATAAACACCCTGCTACTTAGGATTCATTTGTGGTCTTTTAAGAGGCAGCCTCGTTGTGAGAGCGAGAATACTGCCTCTTTGTTTGTTTCGCATGTGCAGCACCACGCTCTGTGCGCTGATGTGGAGTTCATTAAGTTCAGATTATCGCTGTGAAGGAATGTGGAATAAACAGAAGATTAGGACATTAGCATTTTCAGATGCCACGGTGATAATCTGACCTCTCTGATTGGTATGAATACGATTGCACGCGCTGTAATTGTATGTAAACATGTTGTTTTGATGACGTAACTCTTGATTATTTCTGTGTGTCCTGCAGGTGTCTGTATGGCTGGCAGGGCCAGTATTGTGACAAGTGCATCCCCCACCCAGGATGTGTACATGGCACCTGTGTGGAGCCCTGGCAGTGCTTGTGCGACACCAACTGGGGCGGCCATCTCTGCGATAAAGGTTGATTCCTCTGCTCTTGTATCGGTTATTGTCGGTAACGCTTGTGTTGTGTCAGAACTAACATGACATGCCTCTCCTCAGATCTGAACTACTGTGGCACTCACCAACCATGCCTGAACGGAGGGACATGTATCAACACGGGACCTGATAAGTACCAATGTACCTGTGCTGATGGTTACTCTGGTGCCAACTGTGAGAGAGGTGAGTGTCACTCATCCTCTGGAGGAAAATGTTTAACCACTTTTCTCCTCCTATGTTGTAACTCTTTGAGAAAGTTGAGTTTATTCATAATCAGGGAACTACTTATCTCATGACAACTGCTTGGTAATAGTCAATTTACATTAATCAGGGGTTTTATGTAGGTAATGTTTCTAGTTCTGAGTAGCACAGGGGGCGCCCTTTAACACCTCGTCATAGATTTTCATTTGACTTCCTGCTCAAGATGAATGTTCAACGTGTTCTTGGAGTGACACCAATTAAAGGCACAGTGTGTACGATTGGGTGACATCTATAAGTGAAGTTGCATGTTGTATCCATCACCTCACCATCACACTTCTGAGCATGCAGGAGAATCTATGGTAGACTTCAGTTGTCATTCAAACAAAAGATGTTTAGTATGTCCTCTGGGCTACTGTAAAACAGGACCCACTCCTAGTGTAAATATCCATTATGTCAGTCTGTAATTGTAATTTTGAAGTGACAAAAATGACTGAAATCTCACATACTGCACCTTTTTTAAATGTGACTCCAAAACCTGTAATGTCTTCAAAAAGAGGATTTTGATGATTTAGAAGAGTTTCAAACTTTAAATCTTTGCCATAAACCTTTTTGAAAAGCCCTGGTATGTAGTATCTAGTCTGTGACGCTATTACATTGCACAGTGAGTCATCCATCACGCCCCCTAAGATGTGTAAACACAACACTGAACAGTCTCCAAGCTACTCTTTATCATAAATACTGTACAATCTGTTTTGCATCCGTTATTTTTTGAAACCTCGTGGATGCAGTTACAATACGATCCTGCCGAGTCCGCAGACAAAAGGTCAAAGGTGCCTTCGGTTTGTAATCAGAGGGGGTGGCAGTAATTGGTTTGCGCTGCAGCCCGAGTGGCCCCCGCGTCAGGTAACCTGTCAGTCTGAGTGAACCTTGGCGGTTGCTCGTCCCCTCAGCGTCCAGACGTGCGGTCGTGGTCCAAAGGTTCAGCTGCTGCGAACACTTACCAGAGAGATGATGGTTTTTTCCTCATTAAATCTGAGCCTCGCCGGGTGCTGACAGCTTAACTGCGGAGATGTCAGGAAACCGTGCCCTTCGTAACAGGAGGTCCGTAGACCAACGGCGGTGGAGGGGGGGGGGGGGGGGGGGGCGCCCGNNGGGGGGGGGGGGGGGGGGGGGGGGGGGGGGGGGGGGGGGGGGGTTGCGCCAGACCATTGTAGGGCAGAGGCCCCAGGGTGCACCGCTGCATCCTCTCCCCCTCCCTTCCTCGCCTGGGCATATAGTGATCACCTCCGACCGCCTCACTCATTCCCCAAGTGAATTATTCATTTTGGATTCATTTGGCACCCACTCATCCTGAACCCATCCTTTAAGGGAGGGAATGAGTTTGCCCCCCGCCATCCTCCCGCCACCTCCTCCCCCTCTGCCCTCCCTCCCGCCAATCTCTCATCTTTTGCCGCCTCTCAGAGGAAGAAGAATTGCGGGGAGTCGGAGGGAAGTCACGGTGCGTTGGTCAGGTCAACTTAGCATGAAAGATGATTTCCTGGTGGTGTGGTCTGCCGGGCAAGTAATGTGAGTGAGATGGGGAGTTGGCAGGTTTGAGCAGGCTTTGGAGACTGGGGAGGAGGGGGGTGGATGGAAGGTGATGGGTGAGGCGAGGAGTCAACCCCTGGGTGTCTGCTGCTGACAGAGTGCTCCTGAGCGGAGGAGTGAGAGCTTTCCTAGGGATGAGATAGAGGTTGGCAAATGTTCAACCACGGTGAAAAATTCCAGACAGGCGGCAATTTAAATATCTTTCCATCTTTCAGAAAGTTAAAATGTGTGATTTTGAGTTCACAAAGTGACAAAAGGAGCATTGTAGGGAGGATTTTTCCTTCTTTAAATGACTCACACGGGTGTGTGTGTGTGTGTGTGTGTGTGTGTGTGTGTATGTATGTATGTGTGTGACCTGTTTACAAAACTGCCCTCCTTTCTCCTCCCAGCGGAACATGCCTGTCTGTCCAATCCATGCTCTAATGGAGGGAGCTGCTCAGAAACCAGTCAAGGCTACGAATGCCAGTGTGCGCTGGGCTGGAGCGGCCCCTCCTGCACCATCAGTGAGACTAGCACTCATCCTGAACCCATCGAAGATTCAGCTCTGCGGTAGAAGCTTTATAACCAGATTTGGCTTCTCTTGCACAGATGTTGACGACTGCTCTCCAAACCCCTGTAACCACGGCGGAACCTGCCAGGATCAAGTCAACGGCTACAAGTGTCACTGTCCCTCACAGTGGACGGGGAAGACGTGTTTGATTGGTGAGCCACCTGAGCCCCTTTTCACCACTTCATGCCTGTCAACTGCACATGGATCTGCCACCAACCCCCCCTCCAACCCCCTCCTCTCCCTGTCTAGATGCCAACGAATGCGATAGCAAGCCCTGCGTCAATGCCAACTCGTGCCGCAACCTGATTGGCGGCTACTTCTGCGAGTGCGTCCCTGGTTGGACCGGGCAGAACTGCGACATCAGTGAGTTGAAGGCTGTCAGCGGCAGCTGTGGAATGGGACACCTGTCCAACTACCGCCCCCTTTTCCTTTCTTCCTTTCTTTCCCAGAGTTAAAGCAGTTACATGGAATAACATAAAGGCCAACAATTGGATGAGTGCAGCCCGTTTCCTGCACCATGATTCTGCTGTATTACTATTATTATTAGGCCTGTGTGTGGCCAAGACTGTGGTGATTAGAGGTGGCTCAAAACAATCCCAGCGCTAGTTTCACTTGGCAGCAGACGGGATTGCTCAATACTCGGTGTTGCACTGATTCCACAGCCACGTTATCCAACTCTTGCAGATCGCTCACTAGCTCGACAATGTTTTTAAAGGCCCCTAGCATGGGAGACATAAAGCACCGACTTGTTTTCAAAAGAGGGAGTAATATGTCAAGCTGTTGAGGATTAATCCTCGGATTTGTTTTCTTGTGCAGATATAAACGACTGCAATGACCAGTGCCAGAATGGAGGATCTTGCAAGGTACGTTTCGAGCCAACTCATGTCGTTATCTGTTTGGTTGTTTGTTTGTTTTGATTGTGTTTTTTTTTTTTTTTCTTCAAAGCCTGAGATATTCACACTGGTTTTATAAATAGCCGCAATAAAGTGTTCTCTCCAAGCGAACGTAGGAATTGTTGTGGAATTCCTCTCTGAAATCAAATCTGAGGGGGGAGTAGGTTCAGAGGGGTTTCTGAGGGAGGGACACACAAGTTCCTTGACCACACTAGATTGAATGACCACAAACATTATTGTGTTGAGTTGGTGCCAGGAAAATGTGTTGAAATAAATGCAGAGCTGTGATAATTTTCCTCCAAAACTTGTCACAGCCCTCCCTCCCTCCCTCCTTCCCTCTCTCTGTGCTCCTCTCTGGTTTGACAGTTGTTGTTGAGGACCCCGCCCTGTGGAAGCGGTTAATCAAACTCCTAGTTAGCAGCCCTCTAGGCTCACCCTGATTTCTGCATCTCCAGGACTTGGTGAATGGCTATCGTTGCGTGTGCCCCCCGGGCTTCGCTGGCGAGCACTGCGAGAGGGACGTAGACGAGTGCGCCAGCTCGCCGTGTCTGAACGGCGGCCGCTGTCAGGACGAAGTGAACGGCTTCCACTGCCTGTGTCTCGCTGGCTTCTCAGGAAACCTCTGCCAGGTGAGACACGACTCCTCGCCGCTGCCCAGTGCATCCTCCCTCACTATCACTTCACATCTTAAGCCCTTTCACTCCCCCACAGCCCCTCTCTGCCAGCACTGCTGTATCATTGAGTTCACTGTAAAGTTTTCCTGCCCCACCCTTTTAAATGGCTGTTGTTCCACAGTCCTTCTTAAAAGGGAGTGCTTTGTTGAAGCTGCTCCTGGCTACAGCGGGATACATTCCTCCGCGCTGAAGCCCAGACTCGGAGGACGGCTCCTATGTCTCTGCCTTGTTTTTCCCCTTTCCCTCAAAACGCTGTGCGTGTGTTATTTCCTGGCACGGCCTGCAGGGAGGATGCTGTGGCTTTTACTCTGTTTAGTGTAGCAGAAACTATGTCAGCTATCAGGTTCACCACTCTCTATTCAATACCTTCTCTACCCCTAGCTGGATATCGATTACTGCCTGCCCAACCCGTGTCAGAACGGAGCGCCCTGCTTCAACCTGGCCACAGACTACTACTGCGCCTGCCCAGAGGACTACGAGGGCAAGAACTGCTCTCACCTCAAAGACCACTGTCGCACCACCACGTGCAAAGGTAGGCCGCCTCCTGCAAGCAGTCGACCACAAGCTCTTTCACTTCTGTCCAGAAAAGTGATCTGCGTAGCGTGCTGCAGTAAAGTGCTGAATAAGGCCAGGTTGCTTTGCCCATGTTCCTCCCACGAGGCCAATACTTACATTTTCTACTATTTTCTATACGTACGTTTTCTGCTCTGAAGTTTCTTGGCAAAGGTGAGCGGACCTTTTTCTTTTTCTTTTTTTCTTTTTTTCACTTCGGTGTAGATTCCATGATGGTC